>BGPR01000856.1:82603-121901 GCA_013235015.1 Araneus ventricosus
ACAACACACTTCAACAATATTATAACTCACATTAGGCATGTGTCACGTGACCTCAGGTATTATTCGATTTAGCCCATGCAACGCCGGGAGACACAGCTAGTATTTTAAATAAAAAATGATTAAATGATTCAGATAGAGAAAAATCATCTGGTAGTAAATAAAAAAGTATTTTAAAACACATTTGGTTTAAGATATTGCAAAAGCAAATGCCACTTTTTATTACAAAGGTGTCACAAATACATATAATCAACATATGATTAACACTCAAAACACTTGACATGATCTATACTTACCATGTATGTAGAAAATGCCAGATATTCAAGTATATCAGCTTTGTCAACTGTTTTATTTGTTTCTTCATCTACTCTATCGAGAGCTTCTTGCATCCACAGAATAGTATGATAATGGTCTCCATTATTGTATGATTGCCTTCCCAGCTCAAAGCAGTCATTAGCTTTAAAATACAAGTATTAAATTATGAAAATCTAACGAACCACTATGAATGATCAATATATTCAAACTCATGATAATAAAATTAGTCATTTAAAACAAGCTATATTTTTATTTCAGAAACACATAAATTTGTGTAATTAGTAGCATATATAAGTAATATGGAAAATTTCCCTTGATTTAATCAAGAAACGGATAGTTCAGATTTATATAATACTTATATTTTTAAATTTAATTAGCATAATACATTTTGAAAGGTAAAAATTTAGCAAAAGATCCATTACTCACCATAAGCACAATAAAGAAAAATTATATCAATTCTTAATAAAGATTAAAAGAAAAATAAAAGTACAAAAAACATACATGTGTGAGCCCATTAAAGATCTGAAAGGCAATATGGGAAATTAAAATGTCAAATATCAAAATTTAGTATAAAATAAGTTTTTATAACTTTTGATGTAATTAGGCATAATATTTAAACGATATAGCAAAACGATTAAAGATTTGATACTTTTCACTATAATATTACAAAAAAAAAAAAAAAAAAACCATCTAAAAATCAATACTTCATATATAAAATTAAATATTATATTTCTAATATCTAACTCTCTCTTCGTGTTATTCATTATTTTAAAAATTCATACAAGATCTATATAAAAAAAAGAAATTATATGCAAGCAAAAATTATTATTTCTGTAAAAAAATTAGGGAATTCTGAAGTATAAACCTGTTAATTCATGAGATGGTTTTGTTCCTGATATCTGCCCACGAGCTAGAGTAGAAGTGTCCAATTTATAAGTGTCTTGTAATCTTAATAATGCTTCAGCAGCTCCAGTAAGATCTTCATCTTCTGGAAACTTAAGATCCTCTCTTGTTTGTGTAATATTTTCAATCATTGCTGAAAATAGTTTTTTTTAAAAATGAGATGTATTATCATTAACAGAGTAATTTTTAAATGCATATGAATTTGAGAAATGGAAATATAATTTATTTCATTATTATTATAATCCATAAATAATAATTACTGAAAATAAAGTATTGATTCAAAAAGGAAGCTTGAAAACAAATATTCAAAACCCCCAATTCCACTAGAAAAATTTTGTCAAAACCAATATTTCTCTACGTAACCATTTTTTCCCTCTGTGACTGGTATTTGACCCATGAAAATAAAAGTCACTCACATGAACTTCACTCTCAGAACAATGCTGATAAATAATCTAAGTCAACATTTCCATTTCTTCTTATAATGGGGATCTTTTTTTTTAGATACAATACAAATATAATCTTCTGGAGTTTTAATTTGAATTCATAAAATTCTGTACTTTACACAAACTTTAATTTTAAATAAATGTCAAGGATCAATATTTTAGGAATTAAAGCCAAAGGAGAAGAATCTTTGACATTTTGTAATTATATCTCTTTAAATGTACAAGGAATCCTTTTAATATAATGAGAAAAGTTAGAAACAGAACTTCTGTTAGGTTATTGATTGATTTAATCAAAGCTATTGGACAAATCTAATAAATCGTCTCCTAAAATGAAAATGTAGCTATAACTTTTCACAAGAAAATAAATAAAAACAATAATACATTAAATATGTTGTTGCATATTAATTTACTACCGCAGATGTGGCAAACTTTGCATATAAATGCTTGGTTTAGCCCCCCCCCCCCAAAAAAATCTTCATTTTAATGAAACAAGAAAGTTATTTACACTTATTTAAATCACTTATCTATAACAGCCAACAATACTGAATTTTGTTTTACAATCTCAACCAGAAAGAAAAAAATCATAATCTAGTTAACATGGCTATTCTAACAAATTAACAACAGACACATTTAGATATCAGATCTGCAAAAATTAAAAATTTTTATTTCCATAAAATACCTGAAGATAATTTAATATTAAAATAAAAACAAACATGATTAGGACATTTTTACCTTTTCCAGCACTTTTTAGCATCAAGGACTCTGCTAACTTCCAATCAGTACTCAGCCTTTTTACTAATAAAAATGCATTGATAGGATTTTCTAGGAATGACTGGGAGTCTGCAGATGCTATTTGATGAAGTCGGCCATACTCATCCTTTAATCTAATAACAAACAAAAATATAAACATTTTAAAACTAAATTTAAAAGATTTCTGTTCAGTTTATTAAAAAGTAACTTATTTTTAAAAAATATAATAATAATTTTCTATCATTACTGTTTTCTACAGATCATTCCATTCCTGCTGAAGCATGAGCATCATAAACTTTTCAAACCACTTATCTCAAAAAGAAATTCAAATATCATATTAACACACAAACATTCATATTACTTTTTTAAATATAAAATGCAATAAAAATCTTTTTATTATAAAAATTTACTGGACACTAAACTGCTTGCAGTATAATATTCTAATTTTGACTCATTTAAAAATCTAATTACTAGATTATACTGAAAACAAAATTTAAAACAAAGTACTAATTTTAAAAAAAAGGAAGAAAAAGGTTTCACTTCTATACATTAATGCTTAATAATCTCATCTATATTCTTACAATAAGAAGAAAACAAAAATTATTCAACTTTTAAAGAGAAAAACATGAATAAATTTAGTATACGCAGGGATAAATAGAAATAGCAATGAAGTAAACAGGGAGCAAAAAATTTATGCATTAATAACTTTAAAAAATTACAAAATTGCTATTAAATAACAATACATTAGGTCAGTCACCAACCAGAGAATTAAGATGCCACAGAAATACAATTTGCAATACAGTAAACTCTCGATTATCCGGCATTCAAGTATCCGGAAAGCTCAACTAACCGGAAAAATTAGAAAACGAGTTTTTCTAAAAATTTTACATCCACAACAACTTAATATGCGCTTCATTCCATTCACAGCAGTATTTCTGAGGCAACGCCTTTCGCACGGAGTGGAGAAGGAAAAAAAACAATAAAGCAATATACAGTATCGACGATATAGACTTGTTTTTTTTTTTTTTGGGGGGTTCAAGCAAAAGAGAACAAAAAAAATCAAAATAATTAAAGGTCCTCACCTTTCGCTAAAACGAGACATAAAACGAATCGCCAACAGAAAAAAAGTAGCGGGATCAAATCAAAAAAAAAAAAAAAAAGCTCATGGGGACTCCAGATTGGCGTCTCTTTCTTTTCCTTTATTATTTATTTAATCTCCGAAAACTGGCAGATGTTAAATCCGATTACGTAATATCACGTGCAGGAGCGAGTATTGCACAATAATCCTTTCGATTTTTTAAAAGATAATTAGTTTTGATATTCAATCTAGGATTTGTTTATGATCACTTAAAAGAGTTTTATTATTCATGCTGAGTAGAATATTTTTCAGTTTCATCGGCTATTTTTAGATGTTTATATTTTTACTATCTATATATTTCCGGTAAAAATTCGGCTACAGATTATACTTTCTTTTTCATCAATGTTAAATTAAAATCTTCATAATATGTTCTGTAAATGTTATGGAAGATACAGAAGCATTCTTGCAAATTATATTTAATGCACATTTCAAAATGACAAAAACAAATTATTTGGCCGAAAAAATCTAAGGGGAAAAAAAAAGGCTATGGCTACCCCCCCCCCCATTTTTCCCGTCACACTCAACTATCCGGACTTTTCAGGTATCCGGAAATCGGCGTTTTCCGAGCATGCCGGTTAGTTAAGCTTTTACTGTAATTAACAAAACTAGAATGTCTATGCTTGAAATCCAATGCAGATAGATCAATATAAAACCCAAAACAAACATTTAACCCTTTGGGGATCAATAAATGAAATTCAAGTGTGGCAGTTAAAATGCAATAACAATTAAAAGGTGGCTTCAAACAGAAACAACCAGATTAATCATACAGAATATCTACCAAGTTCCAAAGGAAAGAAGGAGTCATGAATACAATCTTCCTACACAGGGCTGCCTTATCTAATGGGTTAATTGATTCTGTAACCCAAGGGAGCCATCGACTCAAATGTGCCTAAAGAATCACTATACTGACTTTATTTTAATTTTGAATCTGCAAATTTATTTAATTATTTTAAAAGTCAAGATATGATTTGATCTTGTAACTAGAGAGGCATTGATATTGTAACAGTATATAAACTTGTATATCATTTCAAAAAAATATTTATACATAGACAATCAGTGGGAAAATCCTATATTATGCATGTAATACAAATTACCTACATTATGGAAGCTGGCTTGGAAAATCCTATTTTGAAAAGGTGCCGATTTACAAAATTGTAAGGCATTAATCAGGAAACAGTTGAATTTTTCTTTTTACTCAATTATTTTATTAGACACGTATTTTCCTTTGGCCATAGGTTCTCAAATTCCTAGGCACAGTTTCAAAGGGACACCAAATTACTCTAGCCCAGGGCACTCAAATTTTTAAAGATGGCCTGCTATCACATTCAGTATTATTAACATGCACATTAAAAATTTTAAAAGTAGTAAATTTTCTCATGTTTATTATAATTTTCAAACATTTTAGGAAATATTTCTTCAAAACAATTAACTATATATCCAATTCCCCCTTGAATCTACAAATAAAAGTACTAAAATATAAACATTTTTATTTTGTTTGATTATAATCTATTAAAAATGAGTTACTGGTTTAAATTTGATATCATATAATGAAAAAAATGTTGAGTACACTGTAGTAAAACAATAACTGCAACTCTAAACCTGGGTTTTGAGCTCAAAGCAAAGGCGTGGCAATGCCCTATAATAGTCATATGAAAATGAAATATGGATATGTCATATGACTCTATGAGACATAGTATTTTAACTATAGAAATTTCTTAATGGTTAGATAGAAAAAACATGGTCTCTAAAGGATACAACTAAAATTATTCAGGATCTTTATTTAAGAGGAATTGGAAAATTTACTAGCAAGCAGATCAACAATTCCATAATTTGAAGAGACTTACTTTTTAATTTCTTGTAATCGCTTCTCTTCCATCTCAATGTATTTATCTATCGTTTTGATGATTTCTCCTTCAGTATAGAGAAGCTTTTCTAGATCCACAATAGCTGTGAAAACTTCAGAAGTAACCGAGTGACACAGAAAACACAAGGTTGTACTAAAGAGGATGAATTTAACCGCGGAAGACATGGTGAGCAACTTCTAAAAAGAGAGATTAAATATTATTAAACGCAGACACAAAACAAAAAATTATTAATAATAATATAAATTCACGAGAATCAAATACTCTAAGAAACAAAAAGAATGTTATAAGAAACCGGTTGTAATCACAACTTGAAAGAACGCCGGATCAGATCCGACAGTGTTGACAAGTTAAAAAGCAAAAATCAACCTATTTTAACTAGCATAGAATTTAAACCATAATACTTACGAAAATCATTTAAAAAAATCTACGTGACAAGGCTGTTCTCAGAAGAGCTAGAAAATTCTAACACGTGTCATCATCATATTTAGAGTTATCCCCAAAATTTTTTTCGTCGCGTCTCGGTCTACATGAAATAAAAACAAAAACGCATGTTGTCAGATTCATCAATGAAATGAAAACCATCTGTGCGAGTTGCGGATAACAGTGATTACATGAGATTATTATAATTAAGCTATTTTTTTTTTTTATAAAAAAACTCTTTCATTTGAAAATTCAGAAATTAATTTCAATAGTCAATGTTTTATTTAACCTTGACTGCATCCATACTTATTTAATTAGTTTTTATATTTAGAAACATACACTGAGAGCGGATGCAATCTGTGAGTTTTAGTAAACTGTGTTATTATTTATAAAAATGTAATTATGGTGATAAAAGAGCAATAGAACATTTATTTAATGCAATTTTTTTTTAAAATTTAATGCGAGTACAGGAACTATAAAAATATTTTGAAGAACTGAAGTGATTTGCGCGTTTGTTTTGCGCGCTTGAAATTTAAATAATTTTGAAGAAAGGTTGTTGCTAAAAATCCCATCTCTTCACATTTCAATCAATCAATCAATTTGAAGAAAGGTGTTTGTTTATGTTGTTGCAATTATATGTTTAGAGTTCAAACTCTTTGAATTTTCAAATAATGCAGTGTGTAATCAGTGGAGTTCAAGTATTATTTCCGTGCCAGCCTTATCCAGTGCAAGAAGAATATATGAAAAAAGTGATTGAATGCTTACAAAAGGTTAGATTTTATTAAATTTTTATTATAATATGTGCATGATTCTTTCTTTTTTTCTGGTTAGAGCTTTTCATTAATGATTTTACATAATTTTTAGGGCGTTAATGGATTGCTTGAGAGTCCCACAGGCACTGGTAAAACTTTGAGCTTACTTTGTTCATCTCTGGCATGGTTAGAGAGTTACAAAGCTCAACAACAGCTTTCTGTAATTCAGCATTCCCATAATAACAACCCTGGGATTTTAAGTGACCTTAAATCTGTTCTGGAAGGACTGGTAGGCAACTGGGATTCTGGGTCAAATTTTAGTAAGTCAAAAATGAAATTTCATATTACTATTTTGATTAAAATTGCAAATCAGTGTGTACATGTTCTATTATTGCAGCTATTAGATGCTATAATTATATTTTTTGTTTATGCATTGAAATTATTTGGATATTTTTTAAAAAATATATATTTTACATTTTTTTATTTATGCTGTTTAATATGATTGTTGTGTTTTTCATAACTACTTTAGCTTATTAATATTTATAGAGTATAAATTATTTTCTCACAGCTTTGACTTAAAAGTTCCATTATTTAATAATGAATGGTGTTTGCTAACTTTGAATGACAGCCAATTTCAGTATTGCTATTTGTAATAACTCATTTTCAATTGTCTCTCAGTGGTACCAAGAATCATCTATAGTTCCCGAACTCACTCTCAGTTGTCACAAGCTATCCAAGAGTTAAAGAGAAGCAATTATAGACAGTATGAAAGTTTTTAATATTCTATATTTTAGTATTTAGCTTAATTTAATGTTTTCTGTTAATTTTCAAATTATTTTAATATTTAATATTAATATTTAAATTTTTCTTAGCCAGAACTTTCTAAGCATTCAGTTTCCCTAACAAATATTTATTTAAATTTGCATTCAATTTCAATTCTTTGTTTTTATTCGGAAATTTACATAGAATTAAATTTATTGAAGTAATGAGATCTCTTAAAATAT
Organism: Araneus ventricosus; assembly: GCA_013235015.1. Classification (NCBI taxonomy): domain Eukaryota; kingdom Metazoa; phylum Arthropoda; class Arachnida; order Araneae; family Araneidae; genus Araneus; species Araneus ventricosus. The sequence continues at coordinate 90,191 of BGPR01000856.1, forward strand.
ATTTAAATTGCCTTCTTTCTTCTACAATGGCTCTTTTAATAAAGCAGTTATATTGAGAAAGGAAATAAAAAAATATTATCATTGAGAACTTAACTTGACAGTATGGGAAGAGCTGCACAGTGTATCATTGCACCCAGTTAAATAGTCCTAAATATGATCATAATTTATATAAAAGTAATTGATTTATTAGGACGGAATTTAGTTTTAAATATCATTTATTGATATTTCGTAGCTGTTAAGTTTCGTTTTACTCTTTCTATAACCCAAAGATGTTTTTTTGTGTTATTCACCAGTTGTGTACTCCTTTGTAGTTTTCTGTATTTTGGCACTATGAGTTAGCATTGACTGTACATATTTAATATTAGCTGCTATCAGCTTGTCTGCCGGGTATATAATTTCATCTGATTCTCTTGTGCATAGTTTGATATTCATGGTTCCCTTAACAAAGTAATTTTAAACTGCAAATTGCGATAGTCATTTAACCTGCGTTCTTTTCGTAGCCTTGCACTTATTCTGTTTCTTGTCTACATGAATGTCCTTAATGGAGTCAAGTAACTGTCTGTGTCATGTAACATATAATTCCACATTTTCGGCATCAACTTGACTTTCTTATTCCTTATGTGAAATATGCATTTCATTTCAGCATTAAAATGGCATGGCACATTTTATGTCCAGCAGCATGTTAATTGGCTTAAAACATGCTGATAAAAAGAATTAAAACATAGCAGCCATAATCATGCAGCTTACTGGATTATTTCCTAATATGCTTTTTGTCTTGAAGATTTTCTTCACGAATTTCACAGAAAATTGATCAAAAAAGAAAAAAAAGGAAGAAAGTAAAATCCAGTAAGATATTATCTTAGCTTTCAGCAATGGAAGAGAAACACACAATTAAATGTTTGTTTAAATGATTAAAATGAAACACACAATTAAATGTTTGTTTAAATGATTAAAATGGTTTGCATTTCACTGTAACAGTGAACAGTATTGTTGTAAATTATGCCAAAAATATTTTTAAAAATTTATTAAAATTAGAGAAAAAATTGTATGGCAACTTAGCTGATGTCATTGAAAAGCTAATTTTTAAAATTTTTCAGATGGTGTAAAAATCATTTCTGTGTTGTAGTTTTTTCGGAAGTTATCAAGGAAAAATGTCAAAATTTCGCTTAATTTTTAATTAATTAGAATTTCCAAAAAAAAGGGGCTCCAAGATGCACATTCCCACCCTCCAAAGTATGTTTGTGCCAAATTTTGCTTCTCTAGGTCCAGCAGTCTATCCTGTAGATCGCCAACACACACTCTCTCCTTTATTAGAGATAATGGTTCATATCACAAATTACTGTTATTTCATATGCTTTAATTTATTTAAATTCAGTACTATTCTGTTAATGGAGTCTTAAGCATCACCAAGCTTAAATGTTACCCATGTTCTGTTTTGCAAGGCTCCTCTTACTTAAAGGTTTGCATTCATCAATTTATAATTTTGTTTTTATTTTGTATTTCTGTTAGTGGATTTTGCATTATTTTTACTCGGACAAAATGAAAGTTAGTGTCAATTGATTCACCAGTTCTGTTTTTCATGCTTTTTTTTAATTTCTTAAGCACTCTGGCAATCTGCATGAGATTTTCTTGAACAACTTTCGTTAGTAAATCTGCGAACATCAGCTCTGAGATATTGTTGGCAAGCGAAAAGCCCATCTTAGACGGGCACAAATCTTCTAGTTGTTAAGATTTGGCAAGTTATCCCTTTGTCTAGAGCCCACCTAACAGAATTGCGCCCAAAATTATTATCAGAATTATAAAGGAACATACTATTTTATGTTAATATACCTATTAATTTTTTTCCGTGACTTATATTATTTCATTAGGGAATTTTAATGTTAGCCAGTTTATTATCTTATTTTATTACATGAAATAAATAAAAGAAGTGCATTAGAAATATTTCAGTTTTATTTAAATTCACTGTGTAGATATCAAATATTAAAAAGTTGATTATTTTTATTATCTTTATTTGCAGTGTCAAATCAATAGTTCTGGGTTCTCGTGATCAGTTATGTTTACACCCAGAAGTATCAAAAGCAGCTAATCATACTGCTAAAGTGTATATGTGCCGTGCAAAGGTTAGCAGTAAAACATGCCCCTTTTATCTGAATTATGAAGAAAAGATTGCATCAAAATCAGATTATCAAGATTCTTCAGTTCTGGACATTGAAGACTTAATTACATTTGGAAAGAAAAATGTGTAAGTATTTTCTGTAGATGACATATATCGATGAAGTAAAGATTTGTTGATTTTTTTTTTATTATTTGTATTTTTAGATAAATTATTTTGTTTACTTCATATTTGCGTCATATTGTACTTCATATTACATGCCATTTTCTTATATTTTTTGAATTATTTAGTATAAAAACTTATTTAAATCAATGTCAAACCACTTACTTCAAATACTGAGGTCAGTTAATTATCTCTTTAGATATATTGAGTCAGTTAATTATCTCTTTAGATATATTGAGTCAGTTAATATTGTATTGTTCTCTTTTTACTTTCTTGTATAAGAAGTGTACAAAATAAATTATTGTAATCATCAAAAGCTTTGTTATAGAGATTTTGATGAATCTCCACATTTTAAACCTCCCTGAGTCCAAAAACACAATTTTAGAATTATATCTGTCTGTTTGCCTGGGAACATGATAATTCAAAAATGGTTTAGGCTAGATGAATGAAATTTGGTACGTGGTCTTTACACCAATTGTGTAGATTTCTATCAACTTTTGGACTAAATCTGTCCACGAAAAATCTGTCTGTTTGTGTTCACGTGAACTCAAGAACGTAAATAGCTAGATGAATAAAATTTAGTACATAGTTATTTTCATCAAAATTGTAAATACCTATCAAATTTTGGATCAAATTCGTCAATGGGTTGATTATGGGTCTCGCAATAACTTCAAAATGACTTAGTTAAATTTAATTTGGTATATGGTCTTTTAACCCTAATTGTAAATATGCATCAAATATTGGTTTCAATTGGAAGAAAAAAGGGCATTCAAAATGCATATTTGGTTTTCTTCAACATACTATGACATGCAAAACTCACCATATTGTGTTTTGGTGCCCGTGTGGCAAATGTTTCTCCTCCTTGTATTGTTGCCCTTTTGTCTTGCCACGGTCTCCAAGGGCAATGTGAATCTGAGCATGGTGGCCCGGACCTTGACAGAGGTCCACAATTTTTGTGTGTAGGTTTGACACCTTTTTGAGGGAGTATACAAAAAGTCTAAAATAGACCTCTCGTAGTGGTTTCATAATTAGTTAAATTTGTGATTTTATCTTTGAACCAATATTGATTACTGTTATTGGAATTGTTAAATCTAACTTTTTCCAGTAGAAGCTATTAAATCTCTGTAACTAAACCTAGGTTTTGTTTAATTTGGGATACGTTTTAAGCAACTCAATTCTATGAAAAATTTCAGGATTTTATCCTTCTGAAACAATCAATGAACAAGCATTTTACAAATGTAGTTACTTGAACACTTAATACTAGATAATGAAAATGCCTCAAATCAATTGTCCACTTTTTGAAAGTTGATAATTCTTCTAATTCTGTATATGATAGACCAACTGATGGTCTTTACATCATAACACAGATACTTGATTATCAAAGCAACTATCTCACTGTCTTTCTGTTAAATATTGTCTCATGTTTGTTTACATATTTTTGTTTTCATTAGGTAGGAATGTACTGCAGGGGTATAATTTTTCACTGCTAATATTCTCTATAATTTCTGGATCATAGACAAGTTTTTTAGCATGATCTAATGTCTTAAGGGAACTGATTTCTTCTCCAAAATTTGGGAGTTAAATTCTGCAGTGCTGATGATAACAAATCAACCTTCACTAAATTCCTTTCAATAGCTCTAATTTGAAAATAAATGTGTACTAATTGATGCTCCAGTTCTTTCCAGCAAAACTATTTAAAGTAAACTAGAAATGAAGAATAAAAATCTTTACCTTTTATGAATCTTAAGTTAGTATACAACGATATAGTAGTAAGTAGGAATATGACTGTACTGATAATTAAAAATATTTTCAGCAGTAATCACTGATAAAAATCGTCAGAACTCATTTCATTTTGAGATATGCCATCTGTAATTTAATTACCATTTTATTTACTATTGATTGGTCTATTGTTTATAAATACAGAAGTGATAATTAACCTGTTTTCACTGACAAGAAAATTGTGATTTTGTTGTGGTTGCTAAGATTTGTTTATTTCTCTCAAGCTGTCAGAATCTGATAACCTATTAGTTTGGAGGTCTCCATGATTATGACAATGTAACATGATAGCAGTTAATGCAGAATAGAAATATAGTATTTATTTTGACGTAAAAGTTTCAGAACTAAAAGAAATTTTTTGAAGTTGAAACATTATGTGAAATGATGAATTTACTTCTAAAATTTTATTCCATTATGTAGCAACTGTCATTAAAGTTGAGTTCTTTATATTAGCAAAAATGAATGCACTAACTTTTTAAAAATTCAGATTCTAATTGCAAAAGTTTCAACTGTTTAAATCTATAGCTAAGTATAAATATCATTAGTTAACAGTTAAGTTTAATTCGAAATCATAATTTTGACTTACACAATACTTGCTAAAATTTGTCACAGATGGTTATGTCATCCTCAGAATTCTGCATATAATTGGAAAACTATGCTTTTAACTAGGTGCCTTTTTACATTAAATACTTTTACCCTAAAGTTTAAATGAGCACCATGGTGGTCTCATTGCAGATCTTGAGTTTGAGGCCAATTCCGTGAAAGATCTACTATATATACAGTCCCCAGTGGCAGGATGCTTTTCAATAGTCTGCAACGGAAGTTGGGTCTCTTAAAAATAGTCTGCAGAATAGTGCGCGACTATAAATATTTTGCTTTCTTTTTTTGAAATATTTATATCAGCCTACAACTATTAAAATACTACAAACATAAATTAAAAACCATATAACATCTTTATTATTTGTATAATATATTTGTATAAATTAATAAACAAAAGCATATGAAGATCAATCTTTTCTTTGGGCAGATAATTAACAATAATGAAGTATCAAGTTGTTTCAGAAGTAATATTAAGCATACTATACAAATACCTATGCAGAAAATTATATTTGGGTACTTTTCCGTTTTAAACACAGCACTTTCAGTTTTGGTGAATTTTTCAAACTATCATCACTAGCTCATATAAATGAAATATTCTTCAATATGTTAGATGTTATTTAAAAATTTATGCCTCCTATTTATTGTAAAAAGAAATTAAGTATGCCAAAAAATGTCTTGATGTATGTTTTAAATTTAAAATGCAATAAATAATTGCTTTTTTACGAAAGAAAAACTTTGAAACTTTTTAGCACATTTATCCTGATATGCATTTTAATGGTTTGTGTGCAAACTGATAAATTGTTCTGCAATGATACATATATAAGATTTCATAGTGTCATTGTTTATTATTTAAAACGAGGAAGAACAGAGCTGCCTTCTTCTAAAATTCATGATACAACTTTTGATTTTATGGAATTTTGCATTTGCACTTATGTAGATATATTTTGAAAGTGTGTATAATAATGAATTTCATATTTCTTAACTAATGCTTAGAACGTTTAAGGTAGGAGCAATCTTGGCTTGAACTCTGTTCCTCGTCTTTATCAATTTCAGAATTTGTTCTTTTTTTCGCTCCCGTTTTTAAAAAATGATTGATTTGCAGCCGTAAAAATCGATCGAAACTTCAGAGGTTTATTTTCAGGGTGGCGTAAATAATGCTGCTTTAAGTTTTTTCGTAATATTGTAGCATTGCAATCAAAATAACGAATTTTATCTATATACGTATCCATCTCAAAGTAAAAACCACGTGTTATTTCCAGAAACCAAAGGCTAGGTGCCAGAAACGTATCGGAATGAAACACGAAGAAAACATTGGCCGTGACCAATACCGATACGAGGCAGTTAGCGTACTTCAAGGTCAAATCGCAGTCACTAGGTCAGCTAGGGAAGCCCATTCAGCATAGAGAAGAGGGGGGGGGGCGAGAGGATTGCATATTTTAGCAATGTGAGTTACATAATAATTGCTAAGTTCTTTAGAAAGTGTAATTAATGACTTTGATATTTTTCATGATGGGATTTATTTTATGAGCACATGATAGACTTTATTACAAAATAGTCTGCAGACACTGTCCAAAATCTGCGACGTACGACGCAGCGTCGCGGTGTTTCTGCCACTGGGACACAGTCCAGTCACATTAATGTGACCACCACCTACTTTCGACGTCAACGTGAAATAACCAATCACAGAAGGCAGGTGGCAGCACATTGCAGTGGAGTGTATATAAAGGATGTCCTAGGGCATTGGAAAGCATTTCAATCGTTGGCGTAATGCAGAAACGTAGCGATTTATCCGACGTCCAAAAGGACATGATTATTGGCTTTCGGGCCAAGGGTGGAAGCATTTCTGAAACAGCTAATTTTGTGAACTGTTCGCGTGCCGCCGTGGTAAAAGTATACCATGCATGGCAATATGGCACTATCCAAAATCAGCGGCGTGGCACATGTGGTGCACCACGGGCTATAGATGGCAGAGGCGAACAAAGGCTACGGAGATGTGTTCGGGCGAATAGACGTGCAACTGTTGAACAACTCGCTGATCTGTTGTTGAGGATAGGTTGCCTTGGTAGCCCCTTGGTTCATCTGGGCGGTCAGTTGCTCAATAGTTGCACGTCTATTCGCCCGAACGCATCTCCATAGCCTTCGTTCCCCTCTGCCATCTATAGCCCATGGTGCACCACATGTGTCACGCCGCTGATTTTGGATAGTGCCATATTGCCATGCACGGTATACTTTGACCACGGCGGCACGTGAACAATTCACAAAATTAGCTGTTTCCGAAGTGCTTCCACCCTTGGCCCGAAAGCCAATAATCGTGCCCTTTTGAACGTCGGATAAATCGCTACGTTTTTGCATTACACCAACGATTGAAATGCTTTCCGATGCCCTAGGACATCCTTTATATACACTCCACTGCAATGTGCTGCCACCTGCCTTCTGTGATTGGTTATTTCACATTGATGTCGAAAGTAGGTGGTGGTCACATTAATGTGACTGGACTGTGTATCTGGGCCTGGTGCATGCTAAATCTGTTGAGGGTCAAAGCCAAATATAAATGAAATTCCTATTGATAAAGAAGCAATACCAAGAATAGATGAAACAATAGGGGAATAACCTATTGTTGTCCCTATGTTTCTTATATCCTCCTGCTGGTGTGGTGCTGCAGTTTGGAGGAGGAGCTCAGGTATTGTCCTCATCATCTGACCTTAGTTCAGAATTACGAGTTGTATCCCAAAATAGCCCTCACGTAGCTTCAAAATGGAACATTAATCTTACTAAATCAAAGTCTAAATATTGCATTTTATTTGACTTCTTTTTCTGGGAAATAGGTTCGTGCATTTCATGATGTCTCCCTGCTCCTTCTGGAAAAATGTGTCATATCCTGGAAGAGAAAATACCTTGAATTTTGCCTTCGATATTGCAATCTGTATCTGAATTAAATTGTTGAAGTATACAAATTTAGTGCACTCTTCAAATTATATCTTATTTGCCTTTGTTGACTCATTGACACAAATACATAAACAAAAACTTGCATCTTAGTTTCGATAATAAGTGATGGTTAGCAGGAATTTATTATTTTTGTTGATGGTTAATGAGAGTTGACTAAAAAATATTCTTTTACTTATTCATTTGAGATTTTCAAAAAACTAACTATTTAACCCATTAATGCCCAGTGTCCTATTTATAGGACAGCTACCCTTTACTTCTGTGGCTAAACCGAATGCATTCCATTGTCTCTTTTTTTTATTTGTCTATGAAGTCAATAGGTTACAGTTACATTTCACTTATGTGGCTAAATGCAATGCATTCCATTATCTCTTGATTTGTCTATGAAGAGAATAGCTATTACCAAATTCCTAAACAGTTTTCAACAGGCATATACCACCAGTTAGTCAGATTTTGAAGCCAAAATGCCATTTTGAAATTTTTTGATTTTTGAGGTAATGGAAGGAATTGGAAAGTGATTTTTATTTTTTGATATTTTACTGTATGTTTAAAAATCTTGAATATTTATGTAATTTTTTAAAAAAATGATTTTTCACCAATTTTTTTAAATATTTTTTTCTTAAAAAATTATCTGATTTTAATTTTACTTCACAGTTAACTTAATCTTAGTGTTTTAAACATAATTTAATCGAAATTTATTGAAATCTATGATTTAAATTAATTTGGGCATTAATGGGTTAAGTTGGGTATGATGGCTAAATGGGGTAGTATAAAATTATAAGTAAGCAAAATTTATCGATGTTATAACTTTAAGATTATTATTTTAACGGTAATAGATTCTGTAATTTATAAAATATTTTCTATTTTAGGGTTTGCCCGTATTATGCTGCTAGGCATCTGAAATCAAGAGCTGACATGATATTTACTCCTTACAATTACATAATTGATCCAAAAAGCAGAAGGGCACATGGAATTGAATTACAAGGAAATATTGTGATCTTTGATGAAGCACACAATATAGAAGGGGCCTGCGAAGAAAGCATGTCATTTCAGCTTCGATCGTATGATCTTGCTCTGGCGATAACTGAGGTAACTTAATGTTATTTAAAATGGAGAAATATCTTTATATATAAAAGGCAAATAACGTGACTCACTCATCACGAAATGTCCCAAACCACTGGTGCTAGAGACTTGGGATTTGGTAGATGGTTGCTTCTTGGGGAGTAGGTGCTCACTAAGAAAGGATTTTTCGAAATTTTAATTAGAATTTAAATTATTTAAAAATTACTTTAAATTTTAACGTTTTTCCGGAATAACTTCGGATCCTATTATTGCAACAACCCATTTTTACATCATCTTAAAGATTAAAAAAATTAGCTTTTCAATGACACCAATCTTATTTCCATGCGACATTTTGTTCAATTTTAATTAATGTTTCAAAATGTTTTAAAAAATGAATTGTAACAGTGTTTTTATTATTGTAAATAAAATTCAAACTATCTCATTATTTCAGCAAATCTTTTATTCACGCGCTTTTGCAATTGTTACGGTTGTGATTAAATTGTTTTCTTGGGAAATTAACTCCAAAGCAGAATTTTCACTTTAGTATACATTGTATTTCTGAAATATTTTATTACACCTGCTTCAAAGTAATATTTTTATAAAGCGTGGCAACAGACATTTGATTTCAGGTTTGTTTTTATTGTGTGTGAGGTAGACTGAACTGATTTTCCTCCTTTCTTCAAGCATTTAATCTCAGGTTTGCCTGCCATTTAAAAAAAATGAGGCATGAAAACACTTTCAAATTTTTGTATATTGCATTATAGGTAATTTTTTATTAAAATTTTGGTTAGGCTTAAAAGTACAGTACTGCCACCAAACTTGAATTTCCTCAAGTGATAACTCATCAAATTTGATATTAGAAACTAGAAATTACAGTCTGAAACTAGGAATTACAAAAAGGCAATAGTGTTTGGGAAAACTAACTAATTTTAAAATTTTATTGTCTACCTCCTATACTCCTGGATCTTTTAGATGTCTATGAATTTTTTGCCACCTCACTGTTTGTACCCACTGGTTCACATGGGCATCCAGCATGTTCGGCTTTCGTGACCATATTCAGCATTAATCATTCTACAGATGAATTAAGTGAAAGTTATTTGAAACTCAGTTTGTAAGTTTCATTATCTGCAATGTATCATACAGAATTGCATCGCTGGCATTTTGAAATTTACGTCTTTAAATATTTTACCATCGGGGTTGTCCATAAATGATGTCACACTTTTTTTCAATATTTTTGACCCCCTCCTTTGTCACAAAGTGTCACACTTCACCATACCCCCTCCCCCACTTGTCACGCTATATTACATAAACATATACTTGCAGTTCAGAAACAAAGCACTACGTTATAGATCATATTTCAAATTTTATTTTAAAACTTTAACTATGTGTTTTAATGACATTTGTGAGCATAACAATAATAATGATTATATGTGTATTTATTTTGTATGGAATAAGATTAAGGTTTACAACAAAAAACCTAATTAATATACAATAGTAATAAAATATTAATATAAAAGAGCAATTGAAAACAGTAGTATTTTGGAATTTGATACATTTTGCTTTAAATCTTATCTTTACTTTATGAACACAAAATACTCTTAAACAGATTGAATTTAAAAAAAAAAAAAAGCCTCAATAAGATCAACCTGTTTGTGGACCTACCAGTTCTACCACTCACCCAGGTGGGGCGATGTATCTTTTGTTGGACATTTCAAGGGTGTGACGGGGAGGTTTTCTTCTAATGGTGAAGAATTTCTGCTGCTACCATATTCTTAGAACCTACCCTGAATGCCTTTTTTGAAAAGAAAGGAATATAAGTGAAAAAAAAAAAATCACATCAAAGTTGTTTTAGCTCCGATTAAAAAAATACCCTCAAATTCTAGTAATTTCAAAATAACTTCAAAATTTAATCTGATGATTTTAAATGTTTTTATTTTAACCACCAAAATGTGTGATATCACACTTCTTGTTACCCCCTCCCTTGTCACAAACTATCACAATTTCCCCCCCCCCCCCCCCTCCAAGCGTGACATCATTTGTGGACGGCCCCATCTGTTAAATACAATAAAATATTCAGTTTTTTGTTCACCTTTCCTGCGTTATCGCAGCTGAAACTGTAACAGGTAATGATATAATTAATATAAAATACAAAAATAGAATCTAATTTAAACTTCGGAACCAGCTGGTTGCCGAAGGCGGCTAGTAAGTTAATAAAATAAATTATCCTTCAAAAAGTTTTTTGATTAGAAAATTTAGATTAAAATTTTTGTCTTTCTATATTAAGGTTTAATTAATTTGAAATTTCCTATAGCAATCCTTTTGTTTGAATCTTAAATTAATTTGATAAAAAAGGAAAAAAAAAAAAATAATAATAACTTTTCATTTCGAAGATGCATATTTTCCCTTTTAACATTATATATCTGATTGAATTATATATTTGAATAAATTTTTATCCTGAGTTGATAATATAGTATCTTAATTAGTAATTTTTAAAAAATGAGAAAATTCTATTTGAATTAATTTGAAAATAATCTAATTATAGCTACAGAAATGCTGCAATCAGAAAATCCTGTTTAAAAATTACTACTTAATTATTCCTTTTTTCTTCAATTTGTTAAGTGTACTTGATAAGTTATTTTCATCTTTGAATTCCCTAACCATATTCTTTTTGTTAGGATAACAAGTTTTGGCTATGTATATGATTATGCACACCCAGTAAAGTCTGTCCAATATTATAGGCTTATTACTAATTTCTGTAGTAATATCAGTATTTCTGGAGAACTAGAGCTAGAGAAATACTGATTAATTTCATTTGAATCTATTATGCATAATTTGATATTCATGATTCCCTTAACAAAGTAATTTTGAAATTCAAATTGTGATAGACATTTAAACTGTGTTTTTTTGTAGCCTTGTACCTGTTCAGTTCATTGTCTATATGATTTCTCTAATGGAGTTAAGCAACTATTTGTGCCATCTAACATCTAATTTCACACTGTCAGAGCCAACTTCACTTTCTTATTCTTCAAACAAAATATGGATTTGATTCCATAATTAAACTGATGAGGTACATTTTGGATCCCAACAGCATGTTACCTGAATTAAAACATGCTAATTGTAAGGAAACTGTACACTCTCTCTATATATATATTTATATATCTTGTTCAAATTTTCAATCGTTAATAACATACTTTTTATTCATCCACTCAAGTTCAAATACATTTTTTAAAACTTGTAGTGGATGACACTTGATGTTAATACAGTTTTTTCAAATATTAATTCATTAATTAAATTTAATTAATGAATTAATATTTGAAATATAGGATAACAAATGTTTTATATGGGAGAAAGCATATGTCGCCTTGAGTCGTTTGGTTCGAATTTTTCTCAATAGATGGAGTTAGGTTTGCCAGCTTCTAGACCTAATATCCTTTGTTTTCTGGCATGTTCACGAAGGCGTCATTTTTTCATGTATTTTTATCAGAGGGTAACGTTGATTACTTTCTTTATTCTCTCTATTAGATATGTTAATAGAGATCGAGAGCCTTAAACAACTGCTAGGCCGACATAAGAAAATATTTTCTAATGATCCGGGAAAAGCTCATTTGGTTGAGCACGATTTTGAATTGATCAGCGATAAACCAATTCGATCAAAACCATATCGCACGTCTCAACGGCAGAACGAGATCTTGAAGGGCGAGATTAAATGTATGCTCGATCTAAATATCATTGAAATAGGACAGTCGGATTATGCTTCGTCTATGATTCTCGTTGAGTCAACAGGAAAAGAACCCCGTCCATGCATAGACTATCGTCTCTTAAATGCGAATGTACGAACGCAATTTTTCCCCCTGCCCAATATAGAAGAACGCGTAGAAAGAGTGGCCGCCGCGAAGTACATCACGGTGATCGATTTGGCTAAAGGATATTGGCAAATTCCTTTGAGCGAGCGAGCAAGCCGATATTCAGCTTTTGTTACCAGTTTTGGTACATACATTCCCTTGAGAATGCCTTTCGGGCTCGTGAACGCACCGTATTTTTTCAGCAAATTGATGGCCCAAGTTTTGGAAAACTGTGACACCTTCGCAGTTCCATACTTGGACGACATAGCAATTTATTCCGAAAATTGGGAAGATCACTTAAAGCATGTCGATGAAGTGTTAAAAAGAATAGGGAACGCGCAACTAACAATTAAACCTTCGAAGTGTAGGTTCGCGCAGAATCATACCAAGTATTTAGGCCATATTGTAGGAGGAGGAGTGAGGTCGCCTGCCGAGGCGAAAATTAAAGCGGTAATGGAATTTCCAACGCCGAAGACGAAAACTCAAATTCGAGCATTCTTGGGACTCACAGGATACTATGCACATTATGTGAAAATTTTTTCTTTAATTGCAGCCCCGCTGACTCAATCATTAAAAGGAAAAATTAAAAAGGAAGGCGTAAATTGGACCCAAGATTGTAATCAAGCGTTTACTGAACTGAAAAATCGGTTGACAGAAATTCCAGTTCTGCACGCTCCTGATTACAACAGAGAATTAATTTATTGTACAAACGGATGCGTCGGATTTAGGGATCAGAGTCGTTCTGTCCCAACGGAATGACAAAGGGGAAGAACATCCAGTTCTATTTCTAAGTAAAAAATTTACAGACGCACAGAGGAAATATGGCACAACGGAAAAGGAATGTGCGGCAATTATTTATGCGATTACGAAACTAAAGTATTATCTGGACGGTCAGCAATTTACAATTGATACCAACCATAATCCCTTAGTACGGCTAAATTCTAACGCTGGAGCAAATCAGCGCCTTATGAGATGGTCTCTGGCATTACAACCATTTCGGTACAAAGTTATACACAAAGCCGGAAAAAAGCACTTAAATGCCGATGCACTCAGCCGAAGCGATATAGTGTAGAGAAATGGAAAGAATAGTGTGTATATATATTTTTTTAGTTGTCTTGATACATATTTTACTTTTCTTATTTTTAAAGATGAAGGCAGAGAAGTCTTGATTAAATTTGAGTAGATGTAAATCATTAATTATTTTCAGATTTGTTTTTTTTGTATTGTATTCAATGTTAGAAAGAGTATTATAAAGGTAACTTATTATTTTTTTTTATTGTGTGATGTGCCTCTGACGGTAGCGTTGACAAGTTTGTGTGGTAAAATGATTTTTTCTTTTCAAACATCGAAAAAATCTCTTCCAAGGGGAGGGGAGTTGTGAGGTCGTGAGAAGCAGCAACGAAATTTCCCACGAAAAAGTGACGAGACCTCCCAGTTCGCTAGCAGAGAGCGGCCGAAGAAAGGGGCCGACGCCGACAAAGCCCTTTCCCAGATTACGTCATCCTGGAGGGTCTTTGTTTGAAACTCGCCGCCGCCTGATCTCGAGTGGACACACAAGTAGCCAGGAAAATGCATTGCATACACCTAGAGCCAATGCCATTGAGGAATTAAAGACAGAGTTTTGTCATTGGGAGAAAAGGTCCCCTCTTCGACAAATGAAGAGCTGAACTTGTGACCCCGCCTAGAAAGGGCAGGTCCCAAGGAGGGTTTTTAAGCTGGAACCATAGAGAAATTGAGGAGGATCGAGAGATCAAGAGAGGGTTCGTTTGGAGAACCGGAGATTAAATTCTCGTGACCGAGAATTTGGAAAAGGAGTTCTCAGGCGGAGAAGCTGCTGTATCGGGCCTTGTCCCGTGAACCTAAGCCAACCTTTGGCTGATCATCGCTCGTCTCGAGTGAGAAGTTTTTAGGAACTCTGATTGAATTAGATGTGCCTTACGTCGCTACGAATTACCTTCTTGGTATTTGATATAATCCGTGAGTGGTTATCTGTAGAAATCTGAGCGGATTAATCCCTCAGATCATTATTCCGGACTTCGCACTTATACTCGCCTAGAGTAGAACTTTTAGAACTTTCTGCATTACCTCGAGTGAACTCGTGAAAATCTGCGAACTGTATCCAGATTGATTTTTGACTTGTCTTATGCTATCTCGTTCTGAGTAAGCGGAGTTGTTTTGAATTGATATTAATTTGTATATTCTGTAGAAATTCCTTTAATCAAGAATTTTAATTAAAAAATTAATACCTTAATATGGCTGTGTCGTCTGGTGAGTCCTTCATAGCTTAGTATCGCTGAGCTAAGACCCTACAATACTTCCTAATATCTTAGAGGCCTTTGTTCACAGATTTCACAAAAAATTGATGCATAGAAAATGGAAAGTAAAATTTATTACATGCAATTAAATATTTATATACACTATGAAAAAGGTTTGAATTTCATTGCAGCAGTGAAAAGTATTGTTGTAAATTATACATAAAGATATTTTTAAAAATTTGCTAAAATTAGGGAATTGGATGACAACTACATTGATATTGAAAAGATAATCTTTTGAATTTTAAGGTGACATAATACTTATATTTAAGCAATAATATTAATGAAAGTTTTCACTAAGAAATCCAAAAATTGTGCTTAATTTTTAATTAACTGTAATTCTTATTAAAATTTGAAAAGAAAAAATTACTCCAGGGTGCATATACCTAAACTTCAAAATATATTTGTACCAAATTTGGTTGCTCTAGGTCAGATTATCTGTCCTGTAGAACGTTAGCATACCGTCTCTCACACACATTCACTTTTATTAATAGTCGATATTTTTTAAAAAATGACAGAATTCTGTTTCAATCCATTCGAAAAGAACCCAGTTCTACTTTACTGCAAACAGAAAATTCTATTTAAAAATTACCATCTAATAAATAATTTTTATTATTTTGATTTGCTAAATTTTGCTTGATAAGTTAGTTTCATCTTCGTTATTTTTTTTTTTTTTTTTTTTTTTGCTGTTGCTGCTGCAGTTTCTTGGAGTTTAGCTTGAGTTTTTTTCTTCTAGGATGTAGAGTCCTTTTTCTAGGATAGGCTTAGTATTATAATCCTACTACTGTCTTCATGCATATCAGTAAAGAATAGAGTTAACTGTAAGCACAAACAGCACTGAATAATCGAAAGGAGTTTAATTAAAAGGTTTTTTCTGTTATGTATCGTAAAATTTATTTTGAAACTTTTAAAGTTGTAGCTATGATTAATGAAAATTTTTGTATATTGTTAATTAAATCTTATTTTTTTTCTTTAGTGAAATGCACTTTTTTTCCTTTTGCAGATTACTCAAACTATTGAGATGATAAAAGATTTTGATGAAAAATTCTCTAGTTCTGATACTGGTGCTCCAGATTTTACTATAACTGATCTTTCTATTCTGAAAGTAATGTTTTGTGAGTTGGAAGAAGTAATGGATAAAGAGGTTTCTGAAATCTCTGTAAAAGATGGTTCAAAACCTGGTGATTATATGATTGAGGTAAAATTTTCAGCATGATATGAAGATATTATTAATGATTGAAACAGAGAAGTGAATATTACAATTCCATACTTGAAATGTTTATATCCTCTTGAGAACCAAAGGTATAATTTTGAGCCAATTTTCATAAAAATTGAGATTAATACTCTTGATAGGATATATAACCCTATATATAATTAATTAATTAATATAATTTATCATATATAACCAATAGATGGCAGCACAGGAATATCCAAAGCATTGGACAGTAGGATTTAAGGGCTTTAAATGGAAAGCAACTTTTTTGTTAATAAAATATACACAAATGTGCTTTAAAGTGGATGCAAGGACTCAAGAGGATATTTCTAAAATCAAATTCATAAAATAATTCATTAGAATAAGTTGTGCCTTTTTAACTTAAACTGATGTCTCACCTTTTTAGAAAATATATTTTGCTGTTAATTGAGGTCTAATGGTGTAAGAAACTAATTTGGCTAAGCTGCACCAATTAAATATCTTTATAAGACATTATTTGGAAATCAATAAAAATTGAACTAGTATTTATTTTAAGCTAAAATGCATGATCATAGATGAGAATATATAGTCTTTTATTGTATGTGCATTAAAAGTTTTGAAAATTCTGTTATTTTCTGTCAAGTTTAATAAAAATTAATTCAAGGCAAAACTGAAAATTTAAAAAATGAATTGAATTTAAAATTTATATTTTATACATCTCTTTTTTCTTCGTGTTATTTCAAAAATATTGTTAAAGGTCTCAAATTATTTTTCTTTTACTGCAGAATTTTTTGAAACAAAAATAACTTTTTAATCAAGTAATCCTGTTTTATTCTTACAAGGCACTAGAAAACATTATATGCATTTGAAATGCATGTTTTTTTAAAGCAGTAACTAGTTTATGTTGAATGGATGTTATCTATCACAGACCAACTGTTATGAAGATTAGCATTTGTGTGTGTATGTGCATACATGCTGTATATGTGTGTATTTAGTAGACTCTAACTTTAAAAATGTACTTTTTTTCCTTATCAATTCTAATTTTTTTTAAATCTGAAACTTTTATTTAAAAAAATTTACTAATTTTTGTAATAAGAACTATTTGTTAAATACAAAGCACTGAGAACAATTCCTCCATGATTATTAGATAAGAAGAATGTATCTTGTACTGAATGTACTTTATGTAAAATTTCTAATTAAGAATAGTTTTCATATGTAGGGTATGCACTCTGCCTAGTTTTGGCCAGACCAGAGTTAAGCTTCCATATATATCTGTGTGTTACCGGTGTATGAAATACTGGCATTCTATAGTATGCCGGACGTTTTTAGGCAAAATATGAAATATAAGAATTATATACTTTCCCTAGGCATATTTAGGCAAAATATGAAAGAAGCTCATGATAAGGCTTTTATTTAAAAGACGTGCATTCCTGAAAAATACAAATGTTATTTTGAAAAAATAATGAAAGAGTGCCATTAAAAATATTTTTATTCAAAATACATAAAGAAAAGTGAAAGTTGTTCAAAACAAAATTTATTCCTTAAAAAATTTATTCCTTATTAAAGAGAACAAAATGAAATATGAACCTACTTCTTGCATCAAGAAAAGAAATAATTTTATTTCGAATTGCACTTAATTTTATTTCTTATAAAGTCGGATCGGCGATGTATTTCATACTTGGCCGGTTTGTCATTTGGCATTCTTTAGAATGCCTAGGAATTGTGTGAAATGTTAATCATTTCATACATTTCTGTCTAATTTTTGGCATTCTATAAAATGCTGGATTTCATACATTGCCTGTAACATATGCATGCAGAAAAGTTTTGACCGATACAACAGTATTAGACACTCAGTATACCATTTGTGGCCTACTCAATTTTCATTTTGCCAACTATTATTCTTGATATTAGATTATGGTTAACTGATCAATTCTACTTTACCATTTAATGGCTATATATATATATATCGGGAATCAATTTAAAAAATTTACTGTTACTCCTTCCTTGATTTTCAAGATTCAGCAGTCACTAATTGTTGCCTGTTGAAGAATCACTTTTATTAAACAATGAATTTTATTGCAATTGATATGCTGTTCATTAGTATGGATTAAAATTAAAACTTTAGTTATACTAAAAATTGTTAATTTATTCTATCATATTTTTTTAATAATTGAATGAACCATTTGATTGTGTTTATTGATAATTGAATCATTTTAGATTCTTTCAAAAGTGGAATTAACTGCTCAAAAGAAAGATGTTGTTTTAGATCTTTTGGACAAAGTAATCTTATACCATTCGACTAAATCTGATAATCCATGGACCTCGAAAGGTACTGGATTGCAAAAATTCTCTGATTTACTTAGTGTTATGTTTTCACGAACTTCGGCTGAAACACACAGAGAACTTGATTTTAAAAGAGAGTTTGCAACCAAATACAAAGTAAGTTTAGAAGAAAATTCATTATTCCAAATTCTTCATTATTCAGTGAATTTATTTTAACAAATTTTAATTGCATATTAATTATTATAATTGGTACCTTATCTTCTGAGTACATAAATGTTTCAGTTTTTTACTTAAGCTTTTTTTATTTTAATTGGATATTAATTGTTATTATTATATAATACTAGCTGATATACCCGGCGTTGCTCGGTATATAAATATTTTCAACTCCAAGTACTTATAACACTTTCAACTTAATAAAAGAGTTTTTTGCTGAAGCATCTTCCGTTGATTTTCAAAAACCCACTGACCCTTTGGACCAGCAGTGAAAAATCCTTCTACTTTTTTTCTCCTTAGACCACCTGGCAAGAATCTCGTAGTCCTTCGTACTCCATTTTCCCCTTCCCATCATTGCTATGAAAACAACAGAAAGTCTTTCATATCTTGGATTTTATTGCCATTATCTGGACTACAATTCTCTTCTCTTTAGTATTTTTGTCAATGACCGGAAAAAATCTCATATGGTTCTTTCTTTTTGTCCTTAGAATTTTACACACTCATTATGATAATTAAAAATTTGTAAAATTAAATGAAACATCACGGAAAGAGAGTAATTAACCTCATTGTATTGTGGTGCAAACATATTGAAAGAGGTATATGCTACAAAATAAAAGCTAAATAAAATTTCTGCCTTTCTGTTAACATTCAAAAAAACAATTTTATCATAGCTTTCACAATGGTAAAAATACCAGAATGAAGGATTTTATAAAACGATCAATGGTTTGAATTTAATTACAATAATAGAAAGTATTGTTACAAATTGTGTATGAAATAAATTTGAAATGTCTATTAAATTAAGGAAAAGAGCGCATGACATTTAAATTGAAATCATTAAAAAGATAATTTTCTGATCTTTAAGATGGAATGTAAATAATCTACGTGCAAAATATTTTTCTGAAATTATTGTGGAAAAACGCCGAAAATTTGCTTAATTTTAATTATTTAATTAAATATCTTTGGCAGTATTTTTTGGAAAGTTTGAAAATGTAGAATTAATATAGGAATAGACACCAGAATGGCATGTGCAAGTTTCCTGTCAAGACTTTTTACCATTTAGGAGGAGTTCTTGCGACAGATAGAAAATAATTTTTTCCCCCCCTCCCTTAGTACTCTTCCTACCATAGGAAACGGATTGAGTAACTTTGAAGGCTTAGCACACACTCGTTAGGATCATTTAAAAATTTGTGAAAATTAAACAAAACATCGAGAGAGTAATTCACTAACTGGGGTCACTGTGTAACCTTATTAAAAGGTGTAACCGGAAGTGGAAAGTCTACTTTGTTGTTTGTGCTCAAAGAAAACAATATTTTCTTATATTATCTTTAACATTGGCAAAAGCCTGCATGCGAAACAGTAAATTGGCTTGAATTTCTTTCTATAAGAATAAAAAGCATTGTTAGAAATTGCATTAAAAATAAATTTCTAAACGTTAATAACAATCAGAGAAAACACTTTATCGCAATAGAATTAATATCATTAAAAAGATAATTTTCTGCTCTTTAAAATGGCATGAAACTAATTGTTGTGTAATAAATATGTCGGGAGTTATTGGCAAAAAACGTCCAGGCATTAGGCTTAACAGTGGCTAATTTTCGTTATTTAATTAAATATCTTAAGATCTAGTTAACTCTGAAATTTGAAAATAGCTCCGTTGACCTGGAAATGTGCTCTAGAATGTTGTGTTTAAATTTCATGTCGCTACCGTTCACCGTTTAGGAGGAGTCCTTGTGATCAACAGACAGACCGACAAATACATGCATTTTCTGCTTTATATTATGGATTAGGAAGTGACGATTTATAGGTATTGTACCTTCAGATAAAGCATTATTTGCCGTTGCAGTGCTTATGGATAAAGCATTATTTTCATAAGATACTGTCAAATTCAGTATTCCTTTGATAGGAATTTTTCTTTTTGTACTTTAAATTTATTTTTGTACTTGATATTATGAAATGTAATGTTACTTAGTGGATCGGTGTTTTGATGGAGACATATGCTTCCAGATTTTTATCATTTGGTTTTAGGTGCTGTTTCCCATTTAATTTTCTGGAGACAATGTATTTACTGAAAGAATCGAGGAATTTTAAACAATTTTTTGTAGCTGATGGAAATCCAAACTCAATCATTTAAAAGTTTAAATTTGCTAATATTCCCATTGGTAAAATGTAAATTTTTTATGAAAAGATGTTGAATTAATTGTCATTAAAAATTTTAGCCAACCTAAGATCTGAATTGAAGGTACTAAATATACTGTATCATTTTCAGAATGGGTCTGAGTGGCTTAGTGGGCAAAGAGCTATTGCTCTGATCTGCAGGTCATAGGGCATGTGGTGTGTTTTTCCATTTCTCTGCTACATAACTATATCTATTAGAGAAATTGAATTGGGGTTACCTTTTTAAAAACTTAAGTCTGTAAAATTCAATATTTTGTTCAATTTCACTTCTTTTTCCAAACCTAGTTAATTATCAGATATATTTAAATAACTCCTATTCTAACTTCCTTTCCCCCATACAAGTATTCTAACTTAAAAAAATATAAATGTTCATTTCTAGGACCTTTAAATTACTTCTATAGAAGAAAAAGTTAATTGATCAGTATAAAGTACCTGCAAATAATGCTATCCATAATACTATTACAGTATAACTTTTTTTTTTCTATCAATGTGCATGCATTTTGATAAATAAAAAAGGATGGCAATGAATTAACCTAAAATTGGTATATTTTCTCAATCAAAATATTAATTCAGTTTTATTCTTTACTGATCATTATTAGTAATCATTTTATCATTTTGCTGTAAGGTATTAATGATATTTTATATCTTAATTTTTTTTAAATTCTTTACTTTTCAAGCAAGTAGAATCTTTATTTGAGATTGTTTTCAAAATTATAATAACTGGCATATGGAATCACAGAACCTCATCATACAAATAATTTAATTTCAGTAAAATAAACATAATAAAAAAGTTTGTTTAAATATCAGTGCACTTTCTTGAAAGTTTCTTAAAAATGTTTAAATTTAACTATAGTTTAATGTGAATATTTTTTTTGTTAGTGTTTTGATGTTTAGCATATTTGTTAGCATTATTAAGAAATTGTTTTAACTTACAGATATTAATATCATGCTTTTTACAAAAGAAGTCTTATGGAATTTTTTCTAAAAAAAATAAATAAAATTAATACATGAATAAGATAATTAATCACTGTTCTTAAAAATTAATAATGTTGCTAAAACTTATTGAAGCAATTCTTCTATTCATGTAATATTTTTGTAGTTTTTGTCAATGGAGCATTTGAATTTTAAAGATATTTTTCTGTTCTCTAAAATGATTAATTTTCTTTGATTCAACTTAAAATTAGAGCAGATTTACTACTTTAACCCTTCATTTGGCATTGTTGCTCAAAACCATCATGTGTCTTATTAAGCTATTGTGGAAGATCCATGTAACATCAAATAAAAGATTAAACTATCCGAGTAAAATTTCTGTATGAATTTTATTTAAACCTTTCTTTTAATCTCATTCATTTGTTGCAGATTTTTCTTCAGTATGAAGCCCCACTTAAGTCTCAGTCTTCTGCAGATCCATGGGCAGTGCCTGCTGCTAGTTCAAAGCGAAAACCAAGCTGGAAAATGGACTGTTGGTGTTTCTCTCCCGAACTTGGGTAAGCTTGAAAGTGTCGATTGCATCTCATCGAAATTGACTGAGAGCAGACTTTGTCCATTCTTGTGTCCAATCCAATTTGTCATGCTCCTGTGTTTACAGTTGTCTCATCCTTTTGAATCTGCTTGTGGATTAGTCCTAGTTTTTTTTTTTTTATTATTTTATTTTAAATTATTTAGTGACGGAAATCAGTCCTTGATACGATTTCCTACTATTTTACTTTTTTTGGGCAATTTATATTTTATTTGAGCTTATTATTTAAAGGTATTGTTGGAATTCTGTTATTTTTGTTTCATCGTGAAAAAATTTAGTACTCCTAAGCTGCTCAGAAGGTTGATAAGAACTAAAAACTTTGATGATAGTTTTTCCTTTTTAATTCCCTTGATTATGTTTGCTTCATTTTTTATTTGATATTTTGATTAATTTGCTTTGTGTGTTAGGTAGAGCTTTGGAACTCACATTGACTATTGCTAATGATGGGTATTGCAGATTTTTAAAGGGGTTTGTATAAGAATTACTTCCATGATTAGAAATTTTGTTTTGTGTTTTGGTCTTCATCATTGAAATACCCATCCCACTGGGGGGTACCGCGAGTTCACGGATGAGAAGCTGCCTTATAAATAAGAAGGTTCTCGCTTCCCTGGTAGGTACAGTAATGGTGGTGTGGCTGTTAGGGCCCATCTCCGATGATGGATCGTACCCTGGTAAAACGGGGGGTTGTTGCATGAGCCACTCATTATGGGGGCTATTATGCAGGGGCCACAGTGCCTGAAGAAACCGTGGCGGCCAGTCATTCATGTAGTACCTAGATGCTAAGGCAGGGCGGGGTGATGGCTTGTTTGTGATCATTGAAATACCTTTCTGTTGCGAAACAACAGAAAGGATGGCCAATGGTATTTTATTTTTCAGTCGAATCTTCCAAGGTCAAACTTCCAGTTTCAAAAAATTAAAATAGCAAACTGTTAAATATTTTACTTATATTATAGGTTTTATTGTTATTTATTGCTACTATAGACATTATTGGCACACTCAAATTTTTATATTGAAAATGCATTTAACTGTTAAATTGCACTGTATTATAAGTAAATGTTATTTTCAGAATGAGAGACATTGTTGATCGTGGAGTGCACAGTGTTATACTAACCAGTGGCACTCTGTCTCCTCTTGGGCCTTTAATTAATGAATTAGGAGTGGGTTTTCCTGTTACTCTGGAGAATCCTCATATTATCAAAGACAATCAAGTTTTTGTTGGTGTCGTGACCTGTGGTCCAGATGGTACACCACTTAATTCATCTTATCAAAATAGGTAAGTGATTAACTGATAAATATTTTGTCAGCACTTTAAGTTTTAATACATCTTGCAATCAATACTTATTCTTTTATGCAATGTGAGGAGCATGTGGTATTATCATATTTTCAGTATATATATTTTTGAGTCACTAAATAGTGACTTACTTTTCAGCCCTACTCGGTAATTTTTTTTTATTAGATTAAAGTAGTTTTGTTAGGAAAATAATACTTTTTTAAATAATTAGGCTCGAAGATTGTGGTCCATAGCGACCATATGCTTTGTTAAAATCACTCATCACTGGTCATATATTTTTGAGTGAATTACAAATGGCAGTTTTTATAAATATGAAAATTATTTGCATATAAGTTTCTTCTGTTTAAGTTATCAAGTTGACAGTATATAGGAAGCCATGAGCATCCACATCTCTTGTCAGTGGTGTCATACATGCTTCTGCATATTTTTAGATTACAGCGAGGACTTCGAGGAATTAAACTACTTTTCCTTTAAGTATTGTTTCATTGCACAAAATATCGATTACTGGTGATTAAAACTAAATTCTATTAAAATGCATTAATAGCTTTAAAATACCCGAGGATCATATTCAGGATTATTTAACAGGATGTAATGACACATCAAATAGTTTTTCCAATTCTATCAACTTGAGCTGTCACCGACTATAGTTATTTATTTAATCATTGTGAATAATAATTTTCCTAATTTTGACTTTTAAAATATTTTTTAGATCCAATGAGAAATATATTAGTTCCTTGGGACGCACTATTTGCAACTTCTGCAGAATGGTCCCTGATGGTCTTTTAGTATTCTTTCCATCCTACTCTGTAATGAAGTCAAATGTTGCATCCTGGGAAGAAAGTGGCATTTGGCAAAACTTATCTGGTTTAAAGCCATTATTTATGGAGCCCCAGGGTAAAGATGCCTTTCAGGAGAGCATCGAAAAATACTATTCTGTCATCAGAGATCCTAATTCAAAGGGGGCAACCTTATTAGCTGTATGCAGAGGAAAAGTAAGTAAATCCATTCTTGATACATTAAAATCTCGTTCCTAAAAGAATAAGATTAATTTTAAAAAATAAAAGTGGATCACTCCTCTGCAACTATTTTTAGATTCCAAGCTTATTTCTGAGGTCAAGTTTTTTTTGTTGGTAGGTCAGTGAAGGGCTCGATTTTGCTGATGAAAACGCCCGTGCTGTGGTCATTACAGGTTTGCCATTTCCACCATCTATGGATCCCAGAGTCAAAATGAAAATGAACTACTTGAATGCTATAGCCAAGGAAAAAAAGGTAAAAATTGAAGCTCTTTTGTTGTTCAGGAAGAATCTACTATTTCATTTTTATCTAATCTCCAAAACAAAACTTCAGTTGCTTCCTGCAGTAATACTATTGTTTATTTTAAAACTCTAAACCATGAACATAGTTATTTGGCCCTAATCGCTAACAAATTGATATTTCATGTATTAATGCCACTTTGATCATTATTATTATGCATGCTGTTGTATTAAAATGTATCGTTTAATCCGAGTCCAGTGGCTGTGTGTATTTTTAGAACAAAAGTGTAGTGCTCTTCAAGGAAGAATGCCATACTCTTGCTGTTAAAAAAAGGAAAAATATCATATAGTTGGTGAAGTGTTCATTATTACAAAGTGAAACAGATGTATCATTTTAATAGAAGCATGAATTCACATTTAGTGCAGTTAGTGAAATACATTCACTCTGTTCAGTGAAGTTATTTAAGATTCCTCATGCTTTTTATAATTAAATACTTAATTAAAAAGTTTTAAATCCTGTGCAAACTTTTATGAAATATATAATTTATATATTATATGCAGCCTTTTATTTTAGTGTCTGTGCTTTTTTTTTTGTGATAATATGATCAGTTATGAAATGTATTTCTGCAATGGATGGTATATGTCTCAATTTGTCATTTATGAAACTCATGACAGGGTTTGTATGGCAATGACTGGTATGTCCTACAAGCTTCAAGAGCTGTGAATCAAGCTATTGGTCGAGTTATTCGACATAAAGATGATTTTGGTGCCATTCTTTTGTGTGATAATAGGTATATTATTTTCTCATATTAGAAAAGTCATGTCTGTTTTGAATTTTATTTTGTACATTACTAATCATCATTCCTGTCTAGTTTTCAAGTTGTTTTATGGAAATTAGAGAGACGTAATTTATAGGAATTCCGTTTTCTGTTGAATGTATTCTTAAGTAACTATTCATTGACTGTTGAGATAGTACGAATTATTTTTGTTTATTAAATAGTGATCGTCCATTATTGAGAATTGATATTACAGGACTGTTTGTGAAAAATGATCTAAAGTTCTTAATTTTCTTTATCAATGTGATTGATAAATAATGAAAAAGAAAACATTTATTTCACACAAATTAAAAATGCTTAAAGACTGATATTTAAGTTTGAAGCTTTCGTTTCAAAAATATATTGTTTTGTTTAGTAATTAGTGCAGGCTAGTCCAAAGCAGATGCATGTTTTTTAATAAAACATTATTCTATTAATTTTTTGAGAAACTCATATTTATTATCGTTGTAGTAGATAATTTTCAAATATTAATGCAGTTTTTTTAAAAAGTAAATTAAGTTCCTACGTAAATAAGTATATTTTATAGTAAACTGAAAAATAAATCAATAAGCATAAGTCATATCAGCAGATAATTCAGGCATTTATTTCTTTATAGATTTAAGGATAAACGAATACACTCTCAATTATCTAAGTGGATTCAAGGCCAAATAAATGTATTTGATTCTTTTGGTCCTGCTCTTAAAAGTTTAACTGGTTTTTTTAAAGGATTGGATCAAGTAAGTATGAATACTTTTATTTGCTGTTAACAGTTTAAAGCAATATATTACAATCATTAATTCTTCTTTCTTAACATAATTGCTTTTAATTGTTGTTGCAGGAAATTATAGTGCTT
This sequence comes from Araneus ventricosus, assembly GCA_013235015.1. Lineage (NCBI taxonomy): Eukaryota > Metazoa > Arthropoda > Arachnida > Araneae > Araneidae > Araneus > Araneus ventricosus. The sequence continues at coordinate 116,595 of BGPR01000856.1, forward strand.
AAAAACAATTAAAAATTTATATCTGTGTATTCTGATGAGGCAAAAGTTAAAATTTATTTGAAAATCTAATTGTGAATTGATATAAAAAATATTTGTTTCTTTTGTCTGGGATTTTAAACTTGACCCTATGTAAAAAAATATCAAAAGCAGCAATATTATTGTTATTTCAACAAACTTATTAAACTACAAATTCAATTTCTTACTCAAGCTCCCAAGAAGATCAAAATCCGAGTCTGCATTAGGAGGATTTCAAATCGGTTCAAGTGTTTTCAACACAAGGTGTACTATTGGTGATCCCAAGGTCCTTCCAAAAATTGACAAGTAAAATTTTTTTTATACTTCTGTTTGTTTATTTATAATAATTATTTGTAGTTTTATTTTGACAGTGAGTAAAATTTGTAATATATGTGATAAAATCAATTTATCTGCACCTTTTAAATAAATTGTTTTTAATGCGACTTATTTCTTAAAAATAAATCCACTTCTACTTCAGCTAAAATGCTTGTACTTATGAGTTGCTCAAACCTTTAATTTTTTCCATGCTTTTTAAAAACTAATGACTGTAACTTTAACTCCTGACAATGATCTACGTTACTTCTCAATATCACAACGTTTCACTCTCCAAATTCCCAGTCCGAATTCATAAAAGCTATGAACACCAATGCTGTCTTTCTGTGTTTTCATGTTCTCTGGTGCATGTGGCATTTCCTTAAAATGGTCATGGCTCGGATCCACTTTAAATATCATCTGAAGTTCTTAACTTAATCTTTCATCTGTTTTCAATAATATGTCAAAACAACAATAAACTGACTTCTAGATTGAAAGGACTGCCATCTCTTGAAATGTCTACACTACATAACAGAGTCTTTTATGTTATATCTATCCATCTACTGTAGATGTATTCAGGTTTTTTTATGCATTCATTATTAAATTGCAGTATTTTACTATTTAAATAGCTTCTCTCACTACCCTCTGGGCGGGTTCACGGCCAACACTCACTTTGCTCAGCACTACCCCTGCCACCTCGCTGCTTCGAGGCTCTCGGCCACTACTTTTTTCAGTTTTAAATACTGCATGAAGATCAGTGGAATAGACCATAAAACCATAGTAGATTTCATATTCTTTGTAGACAACAGATGCCTTTAAAATTGTAAAATCTTTCAATAAACTGCATCTAGTTGTAATGTTTTGCACAACTTTCTCACGAATTTCGGCATGAAAGTCTTCAGATCCTGAAATGCAGAATGAAATCGCCATAACTACAGTCTGTGTAAATAGAATAAGCGTCTCAAGGTTGCATCTTCTACCTCGTCGCCTTGGCAACGATGTGGCAGACAGCAGTGCTACTCTTTTTTTTTTTTTTGCACAGCAGTTAAGGAGTTTCGACAGCTTTCTGCTCTCTCCCTCTTAGCGCGCACAATATAGTTTGCTCTCTTGCTTTTGTTTGTTGTAAACCATTTTGTTCTCGATTATAAGTTATGTAGTTTTCTCAAAATAGTGCTAAAGTGTTTGTTTTTTAAGCTCTGCTATCATGAATAACCCTGATGTCAGGAGACAATCAGAGATTGTTGTCTACAATGTGTACAGCTACTTGAAAGAGTTGGTGTCATGTAAACCGAATGCTACGGTAAAAGAATTTTTTTTTACGGACGCAGAAAGTAACTGCTGACACGTGTGGTGTTGCCTAGAAAACAGTACAGCGAATTTGTGTAGAGGCTGATATGACTGAAGTTCTGAACAATATTCCACTTTTCGAGCCACCCAAGAAAAAGAAATCTGCGAACAAAACCTATTACATACTTGGATGATTTTGACAAAAGCGTCGTACGCCAAACTATCCAAGAGTTTTATGACAGAGGTGAATACCCAACGGTGGCAAAATTAAGAGTTTGCTTGATAGAAAAAATTAATTTTTCGGGATGCGCAAAATCATTGTGGGTAATTTTGAAAAATTTGGGATTTTCTTATAAAAAGTGCAATGATGGTTGCATATTTTTAATGGAAAGAAATGACATTGTTTCTCGTATAATGTTTTTGAGAAAAATGCACAATGTGAGAAATGATTCTTTATCCAGGCCAGTGATATACCTTGATGAAACTTGGGTAAACGCTAACCATTCACCTAAATTTCTTTGGCAAAGCTCCACTAGCCAAGGAGGCTTTAAAAGTTCCATTGGGGAAAGGATCTAGATTGATCATTTGTCATGCCGGATGTGCTGCTCAAGGCTTTATTCCGTCCGCACAATTTGTATTCCAACCCAAAAGTACAGTTGACTATCACGAGGAGATAAACAGTGAAGTTTTTAAAAAGTGGTTTCTTGATTTACTAAGAGTATTGGATGAACCATGCGTCATTGTTATGGACAATGCAAGCTATCATTCCGCATATGCAGAAAAAAATTTCCTCTACAAAGACAAAAAAAGCTGACATTGTGGCATGGCTTCTGAACAAAAATATTCCTCACAACGCCGCCAAAACCAGACCAGAACTATTGAACATTGTAAAAGAGCACAAAGAAAAATGCAGAGCATATGAGCTTGATCAAATAGCAAATGAAATGGGATATGAAGTGGCGAGACTTCCCCTGTATCACTGCCAATAGAACTTATCTGGGCGCAGGCGAAATTGCATACAAAAATAAAACTTTCAAAATTAAAGATGTTCGATGAAGCTCTGTTCAACTTGACAGTGGATGACTGGAAAAACTGTGTAAAACATGCGGAGAAGTTACAAGAAGAGGACTTCGCTAAATCAGGTACTAGAGACGATGCAATCAAAAGGATTGTGATCAATTTACAAGAGGACGGTGAAAGCAGTTTCAGCGAAAGCGAAGATGAAGTTTTTTAAGTTGAGAACTTTTAAATTAGAGATTTTTATGTTTTATAATCCTTTTATTTCTTTCAAAATGAAACATGCAAACAATTTACCCTGATAATCATAACTATGTCTGAAAGTGTATGTATTTATTTTTTAAAGTTATGAATTTATTAAACATGTGTATTATTAAAAGTGTATATTTATTAAACTGACATTTATCTTTATTAAACTTTCTTAAAAATTGAGGATCTTATTTTTGTATAATAGAGGAATTATTTCTGCATCTAGTGAACCTATTTTGTCATGTTTAAATGTTTGGATATTTTTGTAAATAATTAATATCTGTAACGATAATCTGTAGATTTCTGAGAGTAAAATTTACAATTTTTTGATTTTTTGAAAAAATGTGACAAAAATAGGTTCAGTATGCAAAACCAAATACTTTTAATCATTCCACAAGATTTCAAAGTAAGATTTTCATTAGTTTTTTTTTTTTTATTATTTACCGAGGGAAAATATCTCAAAATTTTAACGATTGAATAAAATTGTTTGCTTACATTGCCATTTTAAATTAGTTTTTAACCACAAAAATAATTATGTTAAAATATTTATAAAGCTCTTTTTAAACATCATAAAAAAATCATCATGATGTAAGTATATTTCAGTAACATATAAGCTTTCAAACAGTAGCCAACTTCTTGTTTCTTATTCCAACTTCTTACATTACCTATTAATATTAATTTCATATCTTCCCAAAGAAAAGATTAATTTCAAATGCTTTTGTTTATTAATTTATACAATTATATTATATACCAATAATAAAGATGTTATGGTTTTACTCTTATATTTTGATATATTTCAATAGGTGGTAGTTCAATATAAGTATTTAAAAAGAAAGTGTATTTATAATCTGCACTATTCTGCAGACTATTTTAAGAGACCCAACCTCCGCTTCAGACTAAGTTGAAAAAGTAATTTGCCATCAGTGTAACGGATAGGGAAAGGGTGGAGAGATCGACAACCGAGACGACTTCTATTCTATTTATTAATAGACTATAAACAGTTCATCACCTACTATAGGTTCAATATTTTTGACACACCATTGTGATGAACTGTTGAGGTGTAATATGGTAAAGTTTCTGATTAAGTTCTTGCCAGTTACATCAGACCGATTTCAATTTTTTTTTTCATTTGAAAGGTTGAGTGACGTTCTAGATATTGTCATGGCGACGACCTGTCCATTTTTGAATTGAAAAATCAGCCCTACCTTTTCTCTCGTACATCTTCTATGAGAAAACTGGATGAGGTTGCCAGGCAATGGCCAACCGAAGGATTTCTGACAATTTTTATTATGAAGCTTGGACGTAAAACATTAGCTAAACTGCCTGTTCGATCTAACCCCATTTTCAAACAAAAGAACATATAGAGAGTAAGTAGGTGAGAAGTGTTTTTCTAATTTGTCAAAAAATGGGGGTGGGGGGCAGGCCACCTGATGAAATATCTAGACCATAACCTTTCAATAAAAAAAAAAAAATGTCAAACTAGGGGGGGCTACTACGTCAGGTTTGTCCATAGAGAATGTACAGAAAGAGCTTTTTTGTTCGAGCGGGGGGGGGCCATGATTTGATATATATCTAGATGTCAAGCTTTCTATGACAACAAAAGTTGTCAAATCGGTCAGGTGATTGAGGCCGGTGACTGGAAGAATTTTTTACAAATTATTTTAAATATAGATGCATGTTAATGTATTGGTGTATAAATGACTGCATTTCAAGTAAATAGAAGACATTTGAAAAAAGATTTTTTTCAATTTCTGTCGAAGTTACAATAGTAACCCATATTTCAAACTAATTCTGGAAGAAAGAAGTCTGATTATTTTGAAGAGAAAGTAATTAATCACATTTATACTCCTCCGAAAAAATTAACCCGTTTTCAGAAAGGCTGTTTATCGAAACAAATGCTGAATGAAGCAGGTGTCGTGAATACGCAGCAGGGATAACATGCCAAGCAAATCATTCTAAAATTTATCTAACTATGTCTTATGGATAGTCTTGCAAAATACAAGTAAAATTATCATGTTGAAAATAACCTTTTCAATCTTTCACGCATATACTGGACATTGTTACTTCAAATTTCTTTCAAAATTATTTTCAATTGTCTGTGGCAAGAATCTTCATCCAGCAATGTTCTGATCCCTTCATTCTGAAATTTTTTTGGTGGTTTTTTCAGTGATTTGTCAAGTGTATTGAAATCATTTATTTAAACCGTCCAAATCACTGTTTGAAAATTGTATTCACCAGATGTTCACTTCCAACAGCAAGTGCTAAGTTTCTGCTAAAGTTTAAATTTCAATTATTGAAGTAAAACTTCCTGCTGTTTTTTTCAGTGAAGACATTTTAAAGAGTAAAAATAATTATTGTTTACACTTTAAACAGATATCACACAATAGTAATTAAGGATGCTGTCAAGACATTTTAAATAAGGTAGTT
>BGPR01000856.1:124215-198631 GCA_013235015.1 Araneus ventricosus
TGAAATGTTCCCTGACAGTGGTCCAGTTTCGGTTGTACGACAAAATCTGAAATTTGAGTTCAAAATTTATTTTCTTTGGGGGTGTGAGAACTGTTTGGAACCCTGATAAATTTTTTGTATAAGCATGTGTTCTTAGGGGTTTACGGAGGTTAAGTTGAAGAATGTCTTTAACACTTAAGTCGCGCTTTCGTGAGCCCGATTTCATTCTCTCTGTGAAGTCTACATTCTCTTATCTAATCTACTTAGATTTTTTTCATGATGTCATTCCAGGAAAGTAAACGAAAACTCATTTTTAACACATCATTTTATTATTTTCCATATTTTTATACTATATTTTAAAGGCCCTTTTTTCACTAATTTTTCAAGTTTAAAATGAATTTAAAAATTGATAACTTTGCCCACTTGAGACTCCTAATCATTTCTGACTCTTCTTCTATAAAATGTATAAATACCCATAAGCTCCCTGACTTTTTTCATTTATTTTATTTTAATGCTTTCTATGTCAGTGAAGAATTTTAACTTTTTCCTCCAATGACACAAAAAAATCTGGGTGAAAAAAAACCTGTTGAAAAACTAAATTAACTTGTTCCAGTCATGATTAATTGTTAAAAATTCAATCGAATTAATTCGAAAATTTTTTAAAAATTTCGAATGTTAAGGAAGGATACTCAATCTAAAATACATTTTAACTTTTTAAGAAATAACGCTGGATGGTTTCAAAAGTATTTTAAATCGATTTCAATATTTATTTCTGATTTAGTAGATTGCATAAACACAAAAACGCGAAAAATTTTGGAATAGTTCAGAACGCGATTTGAATTCAAGACAGTTAGTTTGTTCATGTGACAACCTCTCAAGGCTGTCTTCTAGTACAAAAGGACGATAAAATAGAGCAACATGTAACCCAACGAAGTATCAGGTGTTCCCAGATTTTGTTGCATGTAAGGAGTTGTCTAGTGACATCTATTGAAAAAGGGAAAGAATCATATTTATATATCCAATGCTAACATATGCACTTGAAATTTCTGTAATAGACAGCTTAACTTAAACAGTTGAAGCTAAGAAGTTTAGAAGCTAAAGGTTTTTAAGATCTGAAATCAAACCTGGAATGAAAAAGAAATGATACGTTGATTAATAAAGAAGTTCCACTGCATGCAGCTTTATTTAATATCCATCTTTCATTTCTATTTCAGATCATTGGAACCAAATGAAGATATATTTGATTGCTATAAGCCTTCAAATGCATCAGGTATATAATATTTAATATCGTATTTTTCTTTTATTTAGTTGCTTTGAATATTATGCTTAATTTCATTATAAGTTTAAAAGTAGCATGGATAGTTGAATCATTAAAATAGGACTTTTCCACCATTTTAAAGTGGAAAGTGACAACAAGAAATTTGATATTCTCTTAAGAATAATCGAAGATGTTAAATATAATAATATTGGACAATCAACTCTTAGAAAACAAAATACTTCAGAAAAGCAAAAACACTTCTCTTCGAATAAGTATAAATCTATGCATTCCAGCCTTTTTTTTCCCGCGTGTATCTATATATTTTATTTTCCGATATTGTATTATTTGTATGGAATTAATTTAATAACTATTATACACTTGTACTAATGGAATAAAATTTCAGAAAAAAGAAATGTCCTATCTTGTCTGAGATGGTGGAAATTTGGAAGTAAGAACCAGATATTATAGCTGCAGCAAAATTTTTCCTCCACCCCCCTCCCACACATTTTTTCAAAATTTTAATAATAAGGTTAATAGAAAACTTTAAAAAGAACTGGTTATTCTTTGGCTTAGTATAAATTTGCAACAAAAAAGAAAAAATACCTCCAAGGATTTTTGTAAAGCATATAAGCATCAAAGTTGGTCCCCATATTTAAGTAGCTAGGAGTAAATAGATAGTTTCTTTTCACATGCTGATTTAGCGGAAAATGAAAAATTATTAATTGAATAGAGAAATTGGTTCATTAAAATATTCAAGTATGTAGTAATGTAAGAATACATGCATATTCAATTTTAATAAAGAGTTGGTAAAGGTAGTCAGTGTTTTGCTTTAATCATTAAAGAAACAATGCAAAAAATAAACGATATAATTATGTAATTAGTTAAGACTTGTAATTTTATCAGTTATATTTTCAATTCCTGTTATTTATTTGAAAATATACAGATTTTAGAGTCTAGTTTAAAAAACTGAGTCAAGCATTAAATGGTACAATTATCTTTAGTTAACAATTTTGTAGCACAACATTTGCATTGCATTCTTTCAGGGGCTTCTACATCTGGCACAAATAGGTCAGGCAGTATATTTGATGCTATGGAAGATGAAAGTCAGATAAGTTCAGCACAAGCTTATAAACCTAGTCCATTGGCAAGATATAGTACATCATGTTATGTCAATGATGATACCAAGCCCGTAAGTGTTATTTTTTACACCACTTTCTATTATACCTGTAGTTTTGAGACATGAATACCAAATTTATTTCTATTTCAAAATCAAGATTGCTATAATGCTGCATTAAGAAAAAGAAAGGGAAAAAAACAATATTTGATTTATCTTTTTCTTCAAATTGTTATTTGTCTAACTTTATATTTTAAGAAAGATAATTATGGGAGGGTTGTTTTATTTTTAAATATTTGTTTACTTCTATACTTATAAAAGGCAATGTTTGTGTGTGTCTGCGATGTCCAGGCGAATCTATCACACTTGCAGCCATGAAATTTGGCACACAGATAGTTGTAATGGTCACTGAATGCACTTCAAAGCCGGAATTTTAAAATTTAATCTAGAAAATTTTTTATTTAATGTTTAGTGTTGTTTTGGAGATTTTTTGCACTAATTTCTCGATAGCATGGTTTCAGTTAATTGTACTAAAAAAATAGATACACCATCAGAAAGAGCAAATGATTTCCATTCGAATGAAGTTTGTTTCAAACATCTACTGAATTTTGGAAATTTAAAAAAATAGTCACTTTTCAAAAAAAAATTTTATCCAGAATTTCTTAAAATTCTTGCATCCGTTCTAATAAAGATATCATTTTCAATTTTTTTTTTGGTAGTAAATCAATTATTTTTCTCTGATTTAAAACAAGAATGGTTAAAATCTTTTATTTCACTGATTTTAAATTAATTTATTTCTTGATGGGATCAGAGAATTTTTCTTGAATGCCAATAGTGAAGAACCATGCCGTTTCGCCATGACCTACGAAATAAACCTGCTTATACCAAAAGTCACGGTTTCGCCCTGGCTATGCCATCTGGCGGAAAACAACAGCCGTGATTTATTCCCTGCTTATGTTTTGCACGGAATAATTAGAAATCATTTTGCTGGACGCATTCGTAAAGCAATCAATAGCGGAACATTCTGACTTGAAATCGTGAAATTATGAAATGCCAATGCTGAAATAAAGCAAATTTTACAGATATATATATATATGTATTTATTTTTGATTAAACATAAACATTATGCATACTGTACCCCAAGCATGATTATAATAAACATGTGAAAGTATATATTTTTTAAAAAATTAAGTTCATTTCATTTTAAAAAATGAAGTAATATCAAAGTAAAATCATGACAATGATAAATCTAAACTTATAAAAGGAAATGTCTGTGTGTGTCATTCTGGGCTATTTTTTAATAATAATTTTCACGTTTAATTTTTAAAATATTGTATAACGTACTCTGTACTGTTTTCCTACCATTCAAATGCCATTATCATGAAGAAAAATAAGTGGGAAAATCAATAATGTGTACCTTTTGTTTTCAAAACTTTTTCATGTCATTGTGGGGGCCCCCCCCCCCTTCTTCATTTTGTTGGAAGTCCTGATTCCCCGGGCAACGCTGTGCATGTACTGCTAGTTGTTATATAAGTTTGATATTGATCCTTTTCAAAGAAAGCATTATTTTAGAATCATAATTATTATGGAGTATCTAATTACTACCATGCATGATAGAAAGCATTTATCAATTATCAAAAAAGCCATTTTCTTCAATCTATTTTACAATATTATTTGTTTAGACTTAAATCTGCTTTAAAACTATTTCTTATGTGAGAGTATTCCCCTTTATACTAGTAGCCATTCAAATTTTGCATTTGATCTTGTTTATAACTGGTTAATGTTTTAAAACTTCTTTAATCTTTGCATTGCAGTTTGAAATTTAGAAACCATTTTCTGTTCTCTGTTAATAACTTTTAATGTGAATATTGTATTTGAAATTTTTTTTATATTTATAAAAGCTTTCTGAGTAGTATTTTTATAAATATACTAACTGATATACCCGACCTTGCTCGGGATAAAAATATTTCCAAGTCCAAGTACTTATAACACTTTAAACTTAAACAGTTTTTCACAGGAACATCTTCCTTTGATTTTTGTTCGTCCACTCCTGTGCTGTCTGACATCCTCCGCCAACAGTAAAACTCCTCTTATCTTTTTTTCTCTCCGTAGTTTGAGCTACCTGGCCATGAATCTAGCCTGTTCTTGATACTCATTTTTCCTTCACCATCATTGATTGCTATGGCAACAACAGAAGCTCTTGGTTTTTATTGCCATTATCCGGAGTACAATTCCCTTCTTTTTAGTGTTTGTGTGACTGATCAGAAAAACATCTACACATTCATTTAAAAAATTGTGAAGTTAAATGAAGAGAGATATATCTCTACTAATAATAAAGGAGAATGTGGGTGTCTGTCTGTGTGTGTGTTGGTGCTCTACAGGGCAGACCGCTGGATTTTTAGCTTTGAAATTTGGCACGAACACACTTTGGAGGGTGGGAATGTGCACCTTGGAGCCGTTTTCTTTTTTTTTGTGAAATTTTAATTAGAATTTTAATTAATTGAAAATTAAGCGAAATTTTGGCGTTTTTCCTTATTAACTTCCAAAAATATTATAGTACAAAAATCATTTTTATGCCATCTGAAAGTGCAAAATATTATCTTTTCACTGATATCAATTATGTTGCGGTACAATTTTTTTCTCTAATTTTAATAATTTTAAAAAATATTTTTTGGCATAATTTACAGCAATACTTTTCATTGTTGCAATGCAATTCAAACAGTTTTCATTGTTTAAATAAATATTCATTCAAATATATATTCTCTTTCTTTGTGTAAATTTGAGGTAATATCTTAATACATTTTGCTTTCATATTTCATCAAAATCTTTAAGAAATCTGCAAACCAAGCTGTCTGAGATATTACATATATTAAAAGATATATCCAATAAGTGGAATGGTTATGGTTGCTACTTTTTTCAGCAGTTTTAATTCAGCTAACTTGCTGCTGGCCGTAAAATGTGCTGAGCCATTTTAATGTTGAAATCGAATGCATAATTTGAAAGAGAACTAAGAAAGTGAAAATGGCGCCTGCAACGTGCAATTGGATGTTACATGGAATGGTCAGTTATTTGATTCTATTAGGGACATTTATTAAACAATGGACAGAACAGGAACAAGGCCATTCACTACCAGAATCTGAAGTTTAAAATTACATTGTTAAAGCAGCCATGAATATAAAATGAAACAAGATTCAATTGAAATCATATTTCCAGCGAACAAGCTGGTCACCGAAGGCGGCTAGTATATATATATAGCAATATAAGGAGAGTTGCTAACATGTAAAAAAAGAAAGAAAGAAAATGTTGATAGTTATTCAAAATGTGGAATTCTAAGAATTAAATCATCACCATTGAATATATATATATATATTGTTATTTCAAGATGTTGCAGATTATACATGAAATGTGCCATTTATTTTCATTATAGTCGTTACAAAATAGTTGTATTTTTTCTGTATTGTGGAAGTTTATGTGTATGAATGTCAAAAACTAACATTAATTCATTGCAACGTTAAGTCTTATTTTGATCGTAAAATCTACTGAAGAGTTTCAACTTTTGGGTTGCCTATGGCGTTCATTATCTCAGTCTTTTTCTGATATCTCTTTATTTCTTGAGTGCTGGCATATATTTTTTAATTACAGAAGTCTTGTACTTTGCTTCTAAAAAATTACCTATTACAATATTATTATTATTTCTTTTTATTGTCTCTCATTTCCCATTCACAGGTCTCTTCACCTAATGAGAAACCAAAGGATCCAAAACGAAGAAAAATAGCGGTTGCTCTTAGGAAAGCTATTGAACCAGAAGATAAAAAAAGTTCTACAGAAATGTGGAAAAGTTACCTATTGGAGGTATACAGGGGCTTATTTTTATAAGATATTTATATAAACGGCATTTATCAAGAACAATTAAATACAATGCAATCATCTCTAAAGTGCAAAACATTTATTTGCGTATTAGGAAACTATAATCGCATCTAGAAATGTAAGAAGTTGACTCTTAGAGGTTTACATAGACTTATTTCTTTTACAAGATTTTTTACACAAACTATATGTGTCGGGAATAATTAAAGAATGAGGAAGTCAAAGCTGACGTGAAATGCATTTCTTTGCATTTAGAAAAAGGTAATCAAATATATAAAAATATCTTAAATAACACCTTGGATTATTGTATGAATAAATAAATAAAAAGGATTTTTAACTGTATCTTTAGGAGTTGTATATATGATTCTAGATTTCAATGTGATTTAATTTTTAGCATTTAAAGTAAAATAAAACACAGACTTCTTAAAAATCGTTCAATATAAAGAAATGGGCTAACTATCATTAATAAGTTGCAAATCTTTAGCTCCTCACTGATGTAAATGATTCATTTCATTCAAACTTACCGTAGCACAGTTTTGTGTATTATTTTAAGAATTTTTTCATATTGAATGGTGAAATTTGATTCCTAGGCCTTTAGTAGTTACTCGCTATCCAAATTGTGAAAAGCTGTCATGAATGTGCATATTCTTAGAACAATTGTCACTAATCCGAAACCCTTTGTCCCGTACCCAGTCCATGTAATCCACACCCAAATGCTTTCAAATAAGGTAAGCAGTTCTTGCACTGATGATTCCATAATCCTGGAAAATTTTATCAGAAAGTTTATAATGTTTTAATTTCATTGAAAATGATTTAATAATAAATTTTTGCATGATATTAAGAAACAAATATTTGAACAAATAAAAGTTTTCTACTTGTCTGAAAGATACGTGTTCTTTTTACAAGAGGCAACTTTCCTTTCTTAAGGTTAAAAAATAGTTCTGTAGGTTTCCCAATATGTGGGGGCATCTGATATTCACATTTCAAAAGTAAACAAAAGGAAGCGGGGGGGATATAGCTTTCCGTCAAGATACTTATGTAAAATTCTTTACTATAACTTTAAAATCTGTCTCTTGCCTTTGAAACAAGCTGTAGCTTATTCAGGTGTCATTATCACTATATTAATATGCCTACTAGCTATCTTCGTATGCACAGACCTGGTGCAGGTTAAATTTGTCAGGGTCAAACATCCTTCCTCCGGTGTGGTGTGGAAAGTTAAAGAGAGAGTCATATAGTGTTTCCCAAAATAGCCTTTGTGTAGCTTCAAAATGGGACGTTAATCTAACTAAACTAAATTAAACTCGAACATCGTTGCATATGTGTTCATGTTATTCTCGAGTTTGCTTATGTAATTGCACAAATTTCAAATTTCTCAACCTAATGGTGAAATTAATGTTTTAAGATTTTCCTGTTACTTGTTTTGCTTTTTGATGTGCACTGTTATGTACTTTCAGGTGAAAACTTTATTAGGCGTGACTGAACAATATGGAAAGTTCTGTACCTCCGTAAAAGAATTCAAGACTACAAAAAATGTTGAAAATTTTGCAATATCTCTGAAGAAAGTATTCTCTGCAGTTCCTGACAAATCAAAATTTCTTCAAAGTAATTATTTTATTATTTTGCATCAGATATACTTAGTTTAGATACTTAATTCCACCTCACTTTGTTACATGCCGTCTTAGCTCAAGAATTATGTAGAAAATAATTCAGTTTAAATAATCAGTTTTTATGAAGATAGTTTAATTGTTTTATACATTTGAAGCAGTTATAACTTCACTATTTGATTAATAAAATATCTCATTACATTTTATGTGTGCAAATTTTTTGATAAAACATATTATATAACTTTTTTGTTCGGTTATAGCTGCTTCATTATTGGTGGGTGCTCAGGACAGAGATAAATTTCTGGCCTTGTCTTCTTGATGCTGAGTAAGTATTTTAAATAATGTTTAAAATTTAAGGCAGGATGAAAAATTTTAATTTGTTACATCAATCTAATTTTATATTTATACATATACTTTTGAGTATTGATTTTTTTCCGGGGGGTGGGGGGAATTATTGTATAAAATTTTTATGAAACTAAATTACTATTACTTATTCATATTTTTTTGTATCTATTAAAATTCTCATTATGTTTTTAATCTTAAGAATTAAAATTTATACTAAATATTTTAAACTGTATGATTAAAGGGTAAATTAATATTTAATTTAATCACATAAAATTGGATTTCATTTATTAAATGTTATTTCCTTTTGTTTGCCTTTTTTTTCCATCTGCAGCATTTTCATCTTAATGTATTTTCTAATAGTTTAAAGTTTCATTATTCTGACTCGTAGCATATTTATTTCAGTCTTCATAAACACTGATAAAAAAAATCATTTTTATTCCTAGTAAAAGTATGTTATCATTTATTTTTTATTTACGTTTAAATTAAGTAAATTTAAAGAAAAGACTACAATGCCATAACCCTATGAGCATAAGGTACTGTATTTAAAAAAAAACTTAGTTTTTAATTTAATGATGCTAATAAAGTTTTAAATAATAATAAGCATTCCATTGACTTACATTTCTCAATATTTTTTTAAAAAGCAGATCCAAACGCAAGATTTATATTCTATAGTTTAAAAATAAATCTATTTTCCTTTTTCTTTCGAAGTCAAAAATGAAATTTTTGAACAGTGGGCAGTACTCTAAGAATGCATGGTTAAATGTGAAAATCAAATCAAGAAGACAGTGTTACTTATGCAAGCCTTTTCGAATTAAATTTCATCTAAGAATATTGCATATTTCTGACAAACCACTCTTTATATAGAGTAAAAAGTACCTTTTGGTTATTATTGTACAATTTCATGCTATTACCAAAGTTAATTTCTTTCAGTATTCATTGAAACCAGTTTACTCCATGTTTATTTTAAATTAAATATCTTTTATATGCATATAAATTCTTTATAATTGGAAATGCATTGCTTACTTGCCAAATGACGAAATGCTCAATTATTTTAGTATCAGCTGCAACATTTATGAAATTATTTGTGTTTAACTTGTAAATCAAATATGCTGTTTCTTATTTATGAATAAAATATTTATTTTATGATTTATTTCACTACCTGCTTAAAGTTTGTATTTTTCCTCACAGTATTAAAACTTTGTACCCATTATCATGTTGAAAATACTTGGTTTATTAAAAAAGTTTCAATGAAAGTTTTTTCGAAGTTTCAATACTCCACTTTCAGATTTTAAAATGAATGATTTGTTTTATTACAGGCTTAGAATATTCCATTTTTGTATTTGCTAGATGCACTGTGATAGGTTTACCGGAGAGAAACTGTCTGCTGTTAAAATGTTTATTTTAATTCTTCAAAATGAAGCAAGAAATTTTCTGTATTCAATTTCATTCACCATTTGTGGCTGGTACACAAATATATATATAAATATACATTTTATCTTTTTGACAGAATATCATGTATTAAACTCTATTTTGTAACTATTTGTAAATAAAATATTCCAATTTTTAAGTTCTATTATTTTTATCTAGACTTTTTTTTTGTATTGTTTTCAACATACAAGGGTTACATTAATAATTAATTCTGTTCGTCATATTTTAAATAAGCTTAGACGATATAACTGAAATGATAAATGGCCTATTATTTTCAAGACTAAGGAGTCAAGTCTGCACTGTCTGGTCCAGATTGAGTTTATCTGGTTGCTATGTGAGCCTTATTTGGTATCATTTTGGAAATATATTCAAGCAAAGAGTTATTTAAAAATAATACCAATAATTGATTATACTTGGAAAATTTGGACCATTTTGTAAAATGCCAACCTTAGAAATAGTAAGTATTTATTGGATCATACATGAGCCGGTTTACAGCTAGTGGCCACGAAGTCATTTATATACTAAAATAATTCAAACTATACTTATCAGCTTAATCAGCAGCACATTGGTGGCTTACCAGAGTTTTATCAAGCTTGCACAACATACAAAATGTCCATTGCAGTTTAACATTGCACTATTCTTAACTAAATAATTTGGTCAATGGTTACTATTTTAAGCTAATTTGTATAGTTTTGCTTTTATATATTGTAATCATACTCTATTTCTGAACTATGCAGGGTCTGTCGTATTACATAATGATGGTTAAGTAAAAGCTGATAGCAATTTTCTTTGAAAACTTATTTAACACAATGAACTGCCCCACCTGATTTTGAGCAGAAATGCTTCTTTTGGAAGAAATATTGTGATATAACCATAGCCTGATTCATCATACTCTTGAAATAAATTAGTGACATTTATATCTTCATTTGTTAAACCATATATTCATTTTTCAGTGTTGCGTTTTTCTGTACAATCGATGCTAAAGGATAAATTCTGTTTAAAAAGTGTTTTATTGTTTCAGTTGATGAACTTTATTATATTTTGAGCAAGTATCTTCAGGATCATTTTTTCATATTGGATGTCAAGTTTAAGGGAGAATCTTGCTGCATGATTGGTATATTTAGATAAATTATTGCTACCAGTTAAATTTATGCAAACACCACAAGAAGTCCTTAGACCAATATAAATTCATTGATAGATAGTGTATTATTTTCAAGACTTGGAGGTCCTAAGCCATGCTCACTCCGATATAATATAATATTGTAGAGGACTTTGTGTATAGATATCATGAAAAATGAAGCATAAAAAAAAAAGAAAGAAAAATTCATTACGATCTTACCAAAGAATATCAAAAAATAAGTAGAATCTTCATTTCTTAGGTTTCAACAATTGAATAGAAACACACAATGAAATACTGAGTATAAGCAATGAAAATTATTTGAATTTCATTGCAACAATCAAAAGTATGGTCAAAAAATTATGCTAAAAATATGTCTGAAAATTTGTTAAAACTGGGGGGGGGGGGAATTGAAAGGATGATTTTTTGAATTTCGAAGATGGTATAAAAATTATTTTTGTGGATTAATACTTTAGAAATTATCGCCAAAAAGCACAAACATTTTGTTTAATTATTAATTAATTAAGATTTCGAAAAAAATCGGCCTGATTGCACACTTTCACTCTCCAAAGTATAATTGTGTCAAATTTGGTTGCTCTAGGTTCAACCATTTGTCCTGTAGAGTACAAACACACACAGACATTCACATTAGAATATCTGCGAATTTCTGTGTGCAGACGTTGATCCGATTCTTCGACTGTCGCATGTTTCTGGGCCTTTCTTTTAGCCATGCAGAGTTTGTTTGGTATGGAGGTAAGCTAAAGAATAGAAGAAAATATTTGCAGAGGAAATTGACCTTGAATATGTTACTGTAGGCGAGTCTACGTAGCAATAGCAAGATTTGATGCTTCTAATATTTAAGAAATATCTTCTTAAAGAACTTTTCGAAAGGCAACTGGCTCAAATTCTTGTAGCATATGCAGGAAAATTCATTCAACCAACTCGACCTCATTGTAACTCTTCATTATAAAGAGATGCAGTGTTCAGGTTTTCTAAATGCTGCAGGGGTGATTGTGCTCCGGTATTATACCGGAAATCCGGTATTTTCTTCATCCTTAATACCGGATTTCTGGTATTTTCTTCATCCTTAATACCGGAATTCTGGTATTTTCTTCATCCTTAATACCGGAAATCCGGTATTTTCTTCATCCTTAATACCGGAATACTGGTATTTTCTGATAAATCTACGGATAAATTATAATCTATATTACGAAGTTCTAGGATGAAATGTTTTATTTAAAATATAATTAGAAGTCCCAATTTTCACTTTCTTAAAAAAATCATTTCATGAGTAATTATGTTTGTAGTACAGTACAACCTCGATTAACCGAGGTTTCTGTTAACCGAGCCGATAACGAAGTCTGATTTTTTTTTTTTCCCTGAATGAGCCCTGAAAAAGACCACACTTTTTAGTTCACTATCCATGCTACAGGCTCTTCTGCCTCCAAAAGCACTCAACTTCCAAGAAACACTGCACCCTGAGAAATCAACAGCGAACAATGCTTTGTTTCCAGTTATTTTTGAAAAGGCATCTTTCAATATTTAACTTAGTATAGTTTAAAAAATTTCAATTTGCTTTTTAAAATTTGCTACTAGTAGTTGATTTCCTTTTTAAATTTGTTGAGCTGTGAAACTTAACTTTATATATGTTTAGTTTTATCATTTGAAAAACGTTCTATTGTTTTTTATTTTAAAAGATGTTAAATTCGCGAGCACGGCGAGTTTTTATACACAGTTTCTATTAACCTAGATTTCCGATGTGCGAGGTACTAGCGGTCCCAATTACCTCGGATAATCGAGGTTCTACTGTAATATGAAACATTTTTTTATAAGAAACTAGCTATATGGCCTGGCATTGCACGGGCTATCTCGAATAAAAGGATATTCCCGGGCGGAGAGAAGTGAGGTCATACGAGGCCTCGGGATCCATATATTTTCATATGGCCTGCCTCTGTTTTTTTCAACAAAAATTGTCGCTTACTTTCCCCAATGTACGTTACAAAGTGAAACACCTTAATACAAAAAGGAAAGAAAACGATTTTTTTTCCGATATTAATAAATCCAAACACATAAGCTCTCTGAAAAAGAAATACCAGCTTCCGTTAAATAAATAAATGGAAATGGAAGAACACCGCATGTGAACCATTAGATTTTAAAAGGGGGGGACTTCTGCAGACTCGAATGAAATTACTTTTATTTACGTTTTTGATTTGATGAATGTAGTTGCATTGTTTGGTGTAAAACCTGAAATTCTGCCATTCGCACTTAAGTTGTAGTAAATCATCAAAGTTTCAGTATGATGTTAGAAGGAGACTTCTGTGCGGAAGAGGATCTTCAATTGACCCTCAAAAGGCCTAAAATTAATTTACATCACTATTTTTTACTAATTTTTTATTTTTAAATATGGATTTTACTTAAAAACAAACAAATCCCACACACCCTTTGCCTCCAACAACAGCAGTAGATCATCTAATTCCCAGGACTGAAATTATCCAGCATCACCAACGTACCATTACATTACCGGGGATTAAATTACTTGCTTCATTATAAACAAACAAATTTCACATTTTGATTTGTTTTATTAAAATTTAAATTTATTTGCAAATAAACGAATACAATTTGAGTTTAAATGATATTTCTTGTTTCATATTCGGTTTTTACTTTTATTTGAGTTTCATTGATATCCCAGGCTTCATGATCGTTTTCCCTGAATATTTTTCTTTAAATCTAAATTTTACTTAAAAGAGAATAACTTTAAAATGTATTTGGATTCTTTTTTTAAAAAGTTTAAGTTTACTTTCAAATAAATTAATTTTGAATTTTATTTGAGTTTCCTTGATATTTCTAGCTTCTAATTATTTTTCCTTGATTTTTTTCTGTTGTAAACGAATAACTTTAAAATTCTATTTTATTTGCTCAATAGATGGCGACCTGTAACTGACTGATATTCATGATTTACCAGAAAATGATTTTATGATTTTTTTTCGTTGTTTATAATTTCAAAACACCAAGCTTGCTAAATAAGAAAAAAAAACCCTTTTTATACAAACTAAAACCAGGTTTCGTTAAATAAATAAACAAAAAATTCCAAGAACTCTGGAGTCAAAGTTGTCAATAAACAAAAAATGCAAGAACGTTGGATGCCAAAGCTTTCGATAGATGGCAGCACGGGGGAATCAATCAATATTAAGTTTTTAATTAATATCTTAACTAATTACAATTTCGGTATTTAAATAGTCGAAATGGATTTCTTGGATTATTTTCCATCTTTTGGTACTTACGGCTAGTTTCAAGATTCAGTGGTTCGTGAGAAGATAGAAGGACATAGATACATATGTTTGTTGACGTTCAGCTTTTAATATATAAGATGATATAAAAAACCAGTAAAAATATAGGTTTAGTGGATTTTTCATATATTCTTGTTGTTTACTTTGGATTATGTTGAGTCAATCTAAATGATTTTTTTAGAAAATGCCATACTATAATTAAGAATAACTTCCTCACTTAAGAATGGTCCCATAAAAATTTATATATATATATATATATTCATTAATGCTATTCATACAAAATGTTATTATATTTTTGATATTGTTTTGTTATCAATTTTGATTGTTTATTTTCATGTGTGTTATAGAATGTTATTGAAAACTCATGAACTAAGACAAAATAAATTAAATCAATTTCTTATGTGAAGAAAGCACATTAAAAATTGCATGCAAAAGTTGAATCTGCGCGGCAATGAATGAATACATATCCATCTCCTGCACATAATTTTCCTGCTAAAATTTCAGGCATTTTTTCGTGAAGCCACAATCAACCCTGATGCTGCTAACTAAAGAGTAAAGCATGTCCAGAAACCACAACCTTCTCTTCTGAACCGCTCATTCACCTTGCCGAGATTTAACTTACGCTGTCACTAGTTTTAGATACTTATTAAATTTATTCTATAAATTAAATTTTGTGCGTTTTCATTCCTTCCTGCTAAAGAACAAGCACTTATTATTTTTGCAAATAAGTAAAAAAGGAAACTGAATTTCCAGTTTAGGACAGGGGCATAGCAAGAGTAAATGGCTCCCAGAGCAAGGTATTTTTCGCCCCCCCCCCATCATAGTTGGCTTTAAAAAGCGGTATAAAATTACAACTGCTTTGTCTTCATTGCTCCTCTCAAAGAGACACCTGGTGCAATACACTCCCCGCCCCCCTCCTCCCCCAGCACTTCCCTATTCCTGATTAGTGGATTTAATCTAAGGATAAACAGTAAATTCATTAAACTGAAGAAATTGTTTTCTGAAATAATTTTGTCTTATACTTGCCTGTGAATCGTAGGATGTTATATGCGAAGACAATTAGGCCAACTACCAAACATTGTGGTTTTCCAGTATGCAGCAAGGATAAGTTAATAGCTTTATATTCGGACCCCTTCGTCATATTTGGAGTTTAAGAGGCAAAATAAACACTTTTTTTGTGTGTTGCCCGGGGTATCTATATCCCCCTTGCCTCCATCGATATGCCCCCAGTTTAGTATGGTATGGTAATAAACAGACACAGATCAAGTTCCAGAATTTAAACCTGCTGCCATTACTACAATTACGAGTAAAGTACAAAAAATGTGTATATACAATGTCAGTTAAAATATCGAAGACCTTGGAAACTACAATATTATACTATCAAAGTTACAAATTCAAAATTTGAAAAATGTTGGCAGCTTTTCGAAATTAAGTTACATCACTGCCTACATGAAATTCTTGCTTTGAGTCATCATTGTATAAAAATTACTTCAATATGGGAAAGTGACCCTTAGTACACTAAAAGTCTGTATGAAGGTAAATCGTTCTTTTTCCGTAATGAGAAATAATTACAGGCAAAAAGAAATCTGGATAGGATTTTATTATATATGTTACGCGTGGCCAGCACCCACTTTGCTCAGCACTGTCTCTGCCACCTCGCTGCTTCGAGGCTCTCGGCCACTACTTTTTTCAGTTTTAAATACTGCATGAAGATCAGTGGAACAGACCATAAAACCAAAGCAGATTTCATATTCTTTGTAAATAACAGATTCCTTTAAACTTGTAAAATCTTTCAATAAACCTCATCTAGTTGTAATGTTTAGTATAACTTTTTCACGAATTTCCAGCAGTCTCGATTCTTTTCGCCGTTTCGAAATTCTTCATATCCATAAATGCAGAATGATATCGCCCTAAATAAACAGTTTCCATCACCTACAATAGGTATTTTACAATATTTTTGACACGCCATTGTGATGGAACTGTTGGGATCTATATATTTAAAATAATATGGTAAAATATTCGGTCAGTTCGCCAACCCCAACTACTCGACGGACTGTGAAATAAAAATTATCCGTAGAGTAGAGATAGAGACATTACATCTATATATGTCATCATGGGTCGTCTGCCCCCCCACCACCCTCCATTTGCGAACGAAATCGAAAAATCATTTCTCCACCATACATTCTCTATATGTTTTTCCGATTTCCTTCGAAAATGGGGGGTGGTGCGGGCAGACGACCCTTGATGACATATCTAGATGTCATAAGCTTTCGTATGAAATAAAATTGTCGAAATCCGTCTTGTGGTTGTGGTTGGCGAACTGTCTAAAGGTTTTACCCCATAGAGAATGTATGGTGGAGAAATGTTTTTTCGAATTCTGCGGACGTCCCTAATGGCGTCAAGTCATGAGACGAAACTGTCCGAGTTGTCAAATATCCAATTGAACGTTGCCAGCGCCAACTTCACTTTCTTATTCCTCATGCAAAATATGCAGCTGATTCCAGCATTAAAATGGTGCGACGTATTTTAGGTCCAAAAGCATGTTAGCTGGATTAAAACATGCTGATAGAAAGAATTACAAAATAGCAGCCATAATCATTCAGCTTGCCGAATACAATTTCTAATATACTTACTATCTTAGAGAGCTTTATTTATACATTCCAGTAAAACATTTGATGAAATTAAACATGAAAGCAAAATGTATTAAGATATTACCTAAGCTTTTAGCAAAGAGAGAGAAACACGCAATTAAATATTTGCTTAAACAATGAAAACGGCTTTAATTTTATTTCAATAATGAAAAGTAATGGTTCAAATTATGCAAAAAAAGTCAAAATTCAGAAAACTAAATTGGTATCAATGAAAAGATATTTTTTTGAATTTTAAGATGGTACGAAAAATATTTTTGTGCTATAATGTTTTCGGAAGTTATCGCGGAAATTATAATTAAAATTTCAAAAAAAAGAAAAAAAAACTGATCCGAGGTACACATGTCCGCCGTCCAAAGTATGTGTGTGCCAGATTTGGTTGCTCAAGGTCCAGTGGTTTCCCCTGTAGGGCATTATAGCACAGACACACATTCGCTTTTATTGTTAATAGTGATTTGAACTTAACCCTGAAGCAAAATATTCGCTTTTGTTATTACTATTTAAAACTATAATAGGGGAACGGAAGAAGCGTGAAGAAAAGTGATACGAGAAAGGCTTCACTTATGATTTGTGAATCCACCCAAGCAGAAAAGAAACCCGTTCTGTTTTTAAAAATATGTTTTTAAGCAAAAGAGTTGTTTCCCGTCTGCTGCTATTTTCAATACAATAAACAATATTATGCAGATAATTGTCCATAACTATTATTAGGAATAGAGTCTGAACTACTTGACTTTAATTATAGTTTGAAATACAGAGCATGCTTTTCAGTTCTCAAATAACAAATTTGAAAAAAAAAATAATTGAAAAAGTTTTCCGAGTGTTCGTAATTTAAGTTATAACTGTCTCATTTACTAATTTATTATTAATTAATTATCAGTTAAACACTGCTAAAACAATTCTAAGTTCCATAGAAATTCTTGAAAAAGAATACTAAGGACTGTAGAACTGGCCTTTTCAGGATAAAAAAACTGAATGTTTACCACACTCGTACGCACCTTTTTAACATTTAGAGAGAACACTTGAACTGACTGATTCTAGCACATGAATTTCTGATTTTATTGCTTGTTTGGTATGATGGTAGTTTAATCATTGACATTTATTTCATTCGATAATTTTTTTTTTGCAATCTCTTGAGAAAAAACTTGTGCACCAACAAGTACAACACAAGGCTTACAGAAATGAGTAAAAGACTCAAAAAAGGGTTGAAGGAAGCTTCAAATTAAAAGATACAAATGCAAATTCCAAACAGAAAAGGGGGAAGAAACATATATACAATAAATTGGTCACATCCATACGAACAAGCATGAATGGTAGTAAGCAATGAAGTGAATAAACAAGGGGAATAGATACCGAAACCTATTAAATTTTTTTTTAAAGGTATAGATGCAAGATAGCTGGTCAAATATGCACAAAAAATGGATGCAAACGAGAAATGGAGTAAAAGCTGTACAAGGTGGGGAAAAGTGAAGAAAGAATAAAGCATTCAAAAATCATATAAAAGCACACAGAATATCACGCGGCATATAAAACACACAAATTTCGCACAGGTGACGAAACAAAAGGGTCTGATCCAAATATAATGGAGAAAAAAAATTGAATTCCAAAAATTGAAAAGTAAAAAATAAATAAATAAACAAAAGTAACAAGAAAGAAATCATAAATGCCAGCAAACAGATATCACGTAAACAATTGTCTCTTTCCCCCAATAGAGTTGAAAGCTTTAAAAATAGTGATGTCCTTCCCGTTTCATATGCCATTAATTATTCATCCATGGATTAAGATAGAATGTAAAAATAAGCAAATTAAAGATTATTAAGGGAACTTTTCAATGAAATAGAATCAGTTTTTCAGAATGCAGTTGAAGCAGTTTTGGTCCAAGGTGCATGAAAATGAGATAATTCGGGAACAATCACTGGGCACTGTTCATCAATTTTTAATGTTGCATCTTTATGATGGAGCATTTAGCAAACAATCCTAACACTGATTTGTAAAGAAAGTGCTCTTAATTTTTAAGAAGCGTTTTTAAATTGATACACTTATACTTAGTTTCTTTTGAGTGCGCTTTCTCTCCTAATTTCTTTTGTAAAGCAAATGCATGTTGTAATAAATATTTAAAATTATATTTTTATGTTAATTTTATATATTAAATAGACTCTTTCGTGCATTATATCGTAAAACACTCTCTAGTCGACGTATTTTTTCCTGCTGATATTTATTTCCTCATTCTTAAAATAGACTACGTGCCGATCTTGAAATAAATGCACTGATTAGTCACAGCCGTAGAAAGCTCAGAAATTTAAATTAATTCACGTAAGCTAATTTGACCAGCTTTAATTTGTACACTAATTAGGACATGAAACTCTCTCTGTAGTCATTTTGTGCTACATTCTTCCTTTCAGTAATATCTTTCGACATGTTACTCCCTTTCGAATCAGATAATCGTAATCTTCTTCAGGTAAAATACGTAAAAGTCGCATGAATCCGAACAGGAACACATACCTCTTCGGATTATAAAAAAAGTTTTTGGATTATTCGAAATTCACTTCCACTCCTTCGATTATAATGCCTGGCATCGTGTTTCAAGTATGCAGAAAGAGCTCGACAGTGGTAGTTATGCGCTTACGTAACTGTCATTAGTTTATACATTATACAGGGTGTTCATTAATTATTGTCGGGGTTTCCGTACCTCATAACTTTCGATTAAAAAATATTACGCAAACACCGATTACATATTCGTAAATTACAACTCAAAGAATTTTATTAATGATATTAAAAAGATTAATGAATTTGCAGATGGCTGCCCTTCGTGGCTCGTAACACATCGAGACGAAATTCGATTTCCCTCCAAGTGTTCTCCAGCATTTGTGGGGTAACATTTTGGATCAGTTCATCAAGGGAGGGCACAGGGGTCTTGTACACAACGTTCTTGACAAACCCCCAAACCAAATTTAGTTTCGAAAAACCACAATACACACATTGCTTTTTCTTGCACGGTCGCCATTTTTATTTATGACGTCATAATTACCCAGACTGCAAATGCGCTAAGATCGCATTGTTGCCACGTAAAATTCTTTGAGTTGTAATTTACGAATACGTAATCGGTTTTTGCGTAATATTTTTTATTCGAAAGTTATGAGGTACGGAAACCCCGACAATAATTAATGAACACCCTGTATTATACCAGGGGATAACTTTTAAGATTCTGCTTGTGCGGCCTTTTGCCCGACTGCCGAAATTCAGTGAAGCCTTTCAGTGCAGAAATGTTCCCGGATTAAGTCACTACGCATTGAAACTACAGGCAGAACTAGGGATTGCAATCCGGATCCGGTAATCCGGCGGACCCGGCATTATTAGACGTCTACCGGATCCGGTAAATTTTAAAAAAAATTCGTTTATGTGATAATTGTGCCATTGATTAAACAGATTCATGATGACTGTCATAATTATAAGAATGAGACTGCTTGGCGTGCCTAAATTACCTAATTATTGTGATCTCAGTTGATAAGCTTCATTTAGTTAGATTTAATATAAGTTACTTACATAATGTAATGTAAGTTACAGTACAAGATGTCATTGATGTCATTTGAGAAATCTAGTAAGTGAGACTGAACTTAACCGCCCGTCATTATCTAATTATTACTAAACTGAGATAACAATTACAATTTAACTAGTTACACTATACTAAATTTTTATTGTTGATTCATACGTAAATATTGATTAATTATAACAGTGTAAATAAAGTTGATTTCATAAGAAATAAACGTTTTTTTTCATAAACTTTGTAATACACTCACTTTATCATCTTTTATACAGTTGATTTTGGAATGAAAAGGCAAAAAATGTGACCAATCCGGCCGGATCCGACCGGATCGAAATTGGTGCCGGTTGCAATCCCTAGGCAGAACGTTGCTCGATGGATGCTTAGTGGCTTTGTTTGGAAACATTACCCGATGATCACAAAAAGCGGGCTCCAGTGAGAAACAAATAGCAAACAAAAATAATACATCCTGTAGATACTTTGATATATTCTTGTGGAGGTTTATTTATTGAATAATAAAAATACGGGATGTTTCAAAATGCTTTTCGAGTTTATTTGCGAAGTTATATAACAGATAAGCCCCCGTAGTTGCCTTATGGGTTATGGCATCGCATGGATGAGGAATTTCAGTCCGAAGGTTGAAATTGTATTCTCAGGCTGTGCTCTTAACAGACATTAATCAAAAATTTGTAGACCGATGCGCGTTTTAGTAACGTATTGCTCGATGCAGTGGGGCCGACCGTTGGAGGTTATCATTTAAGCAAAACACAAAATATCGGCTTGTTCACTCCTTCCTCCAGGAAGGCGACCTACTCCAATATACTGTAGTTCCCCACCGTCCCGCTGAGGCCCTTACACCCTTTCGGGTAGACCGGGTCGGGGTGAGTTCCTTTCCTTCCCAATATACTAGAGCTAAACTACTTTATCTTGGGGCGTTTAGTTTGTACCCCGAGGAAACGGATTTTGATTAATTTCAATTGAATCTCTTATACATAATTTGATATTCATGGTTCCCTTAACGAAGTAATTTTAAATTACAAATTAACTCGTACTTCTTAGTAGCCTTGCGCCGGTTCTGTTCATTGTCTGCATGAACGTACCTGATGGACTTCTAACACCTAATTGCACGTTGTATGTGTTAACTTCACTTTCTTATTGCTCACCAAAAAAATATGCGTTTGACTTCAACATTAAAATGGCACATTGAACGTCTAGTAACACGCTAGCTGAATTAAAACAAGCCGATAAAAAGAATGAAAGGTTAGCAATCTTACAACTTACTGGATATATTTTCTGATATACTTAGTATCATAGAGGACTTTGTCTACAGATTTCACAGAGAAATAAAAGAAAAGAAAGTAAAATCCATCAACCTTAGCTTTCAATAATGGATAAGGATCACGCAATTAAATATTTGTAGGAACAATGAAAGCGGATTGAATTTCAGTGCAAAAATGAGAAGTATTGTTGCAAATCATAAATAGAAATATTTTTGAAAATTTATTAAAATTAGACGGACAACTAAATTGGTATCATTAAAAAAGTAATTTTTTGAATTTTAAGATGGTTCAAAAATCACTTTTGTGTGATTAACGTTCGAATTGCCCTTGAGCCTCGACCATGTAAAAAACAGGCTCTAACTCACATTTTACAGTGAAGATTCGGTCACGAGGGTATTTAACGGACCTACGAGAAAATTATGAAGATGATGTGGTCTCACCCCGATTCACAGAAGGTTGATAATGATTTCCAATTTTCATCAGTGGTTTTGTTTGCCGTGCGCAATACAAGTACATACATGCATTTTCGTAAAAAGAGCACATATGTTCGGGAAGATAATGGTTCTTTTTTAAAAAATCCCATACTTTCCCGCTATTTTTTTTCTCATAACATGAAGAATTTTCAATCAAATTTATACGAAACCTACAGAATACGAGAAAATACAGTAGCGAAGTGTACTAAAATTTAAAGTAAATACTTCGATTATTCGAAATAATATGAGTATTCGTAGTAAATATTTTGTAATTAAATAAAATATGAACTAAACTTGGCTATGTACGAAGCATAGCATAACTTTTCTTTCATAATGTCTAATTCAGATATATGGCAGCTCGTATAAAAACTCCTGTTAATACCGTTCAGATTCAGAAAGATATATGCATTCTGGCGAGCTGAATTTCAGTTACTCTCTAAGAGAAGTTAAATGATGAGGGGTTTTCCCACAAATTCATGTTTTTTTAAATTTGAATATTCGAACAGTTCTATTGAATAGTATAAATGCTGAATATGCCGAATACCCATTATGCTTATAGATTAAGTACACAATTTAAATTGCAGTCCGACAATTATTATTCAAAGATCTTTTTCGAGAAGCTACGAGATTTAAAAATCATACGGAGCAAATGATATTCATATTTTAATCAAAAATAAAGTTTCCGACTAGAGACTACTTTGCGTAGGATAAAATTTATTTTACACAAAATTATTATTTTATATAAAAGTATTTTTTACATAGAAAATACTCTACTTGATTTTAGATATGCCTTTATTTGCGGGTGCGGTGCGTTAGTATTCCGTCGAGTGCTATTATTAAATGCATTTTTACTTTCTCGCATATGGCGTTTACATCACATAGCCGACAACATCTGATGTTATAAGTATTTCACATTTTGCTCATAAATACTGAAGCGTAAGTAAGGTTTTGGTGAAAATTTCGTGGCTATTTATTAAATTGTTAATTCTTTTATTAATAAAAGAATGAAAACATCTTCATCTCCAGCAACGCTGGGTATATCAGTTTAGTAAAAAATAAATATAAAATATACTACTTTGAATATAAATAATCTACAATTTAAAATAATTTGGTAAAACCTTCAGACAGTTCGCCAGCCCCAACCATTCGACGGATTTCGATAATTTTTATTTCATATGAAACCTTATGACGTCTAGATATGTCATCAACTACCCCAATTTTCAGACAAATCGAAAAATCATTTTCTCCCACCATCATTCTCTATGGGAAAAATCTTTAGACAGTTCGCCAGCCACAACCACCCGACGGATTTCGACAATTTTTATTTCATATGGAAGCATATAACGTCTAGATATGTCATCAAGGGTCGCCTTCCGCCCCCCCCCCCCAATTTTCGAACGAAATCGAAAAAACATTTCGACTATTTTATATAGAATTATAACGATTATGAATGGCTTATTTTTTAGTTTAAAATATAACAATCTGATGCATTCCTGATGCCATCCACAACAATTAAGATATTAATTTTCATTTGCTCTAAGAATCATTGCGGAACATTACATACAAACGATTTTTGCTAAGAACGTATTTGATTCCATCCATTGATTTATTATTCGACCTCCAATTAACCGGGTGTTACATCAATGAAATCCTTTTTCCAAGGAATTAATTATTCTACAGAACTTTTTGAAAGTTTACAAATTAAAACTGAATAAATTATCAAATTTGAAAACTTTCTGATTGTATTTTCCATCATTATAATGCTTGTATTCAAGAAACCTGATTAGTAATAGTAAGTGGAAAGAAAGAAATATATTTCGTTTTACTTAGATGTCTCAGGTACGAATAGTTGGAGCTCTAATAGCTCAAACCTTTGAGTAAAAGAATCGTAATCTACATTCGAATTACGTATTTACAGGTAAAATACGGGATATGTTATTGGCTACGAAACCCAGATACAACTGACAAATAGAGGAAAAAAGGTAAGGAAGGTTGCAAAACGCCGGTGGTTAAGAAGGAAAAAATGAAACAATAATAAACGCGATTCGAAAATCGAGCGAAAAACTTTCGTCCGTAATGAGTTTCGTTTTCGTATCATCTCGCTTCCTAATTGGCCTCACCGGTCACGTGGTCAGTGACGTCGGCGCAGAAGTGGAGCAAATTTTAAGAGAAAATGGTTCCTACATAAGAAGACCACACTCCTGGTCATTACAAACCGCGATTTTTTAGATGAGAGTTCATCTTTAGGGAAGAATCATGGGCGGTCAGTGGAAAGTGCTTCTCTCTGCCGTTTTTCTGGCAACTGTTTTTGGCACCGCTTCGGCTACGAGGGCGAAGCGTCAAAGCGAAGAGATGTCCGAAATCGAAAAAATTCTCGAAAACCCCGATCATCCGGATTACATTTATGCAAGCTGGAATAATACGGACAAAAAATTAGCAGAGAGCACCGAGCAGATAATGAAGAAACTGATGCCCATGGTGATCAGGAGCAGCTCGAGTGTCGAATTATCTGGACCTTGCATGGCAGCCATGTTCAAGATGCTGATGGGGATGAGGCAAGGAAAGCTGTGGCCCTACCTCAGTAAGGACTTTTCCTATCTTTATTTCTCGGCTGAATCTACCGACTCTTAACATTTTCGGTTGCAATATTACGTAATTCAGAAAAGATAAGTTTAAATTTAAAATCAAAAGTAAATTTTCTCATTTTTTTTAATTAAAAGATCTTCAAAAAGTATGTACTTTTATGATGCATTAATTATATGCTGTAACGAAATTGTTTTTTCAGTCTAACATTTCAAATACTGAGCTAAGACGGCTTTATTAATTACTAACCGTCTTCGGCGACCAGCTTGTTCGCCGGGAATATGATTTCAATTCAATCTTTCGTCATTTTATATTCATGGTTCTCTTAACAACGTAATTTTAAACTTCAGATTGTGGTAGATATTTAACCCACGCTCTATTGGTGGCCTTGTTCCGTTCATCGTCTATATAAATGTACCTAATGGGGTCAAATAACTGACCATGTCCAGTAACCCCTAATTCCACGTTGTCGGCACTATCTTCTTCTTCTTGTAAAATATGCATTTGATTTCAACCTTAAAATGACGCAGCACATTTTATGGCCAGCGGCGTGTTAGTTGGATGAAAAACATGTTGAAAAAAGAACAAAAACATAGCAACCATAACCTTTCAGCTTATGTTTTTTTAGTATAAGCAAAGCAATATCTCGGAGATCTTGGTTTACAGATTTCACAAAAATCTTGATGAAATAAAATATGAAAGCAAAATGTATTAGGATCCTATCTCAGATTACAATTATGAAAGAGAAATATGCAATTAAATATTTGTTTAAACAATGAAAACGGTTTGAGTTGCGTTGCAACAATGAAACATAATGTTGTGAGTTATGCCAAAAAATATTTATAAAATATATTAAAATTTGGAAAAACATTGTACGGCAATTAAATCGATATAATTGGAAAAGAAATTTTTTGCGCTTTCAGATGGTGTAAAAATGATTTTTGTGCTGTAATATTTTCGGAAATTATTAAGGAAAAACGCCGCTTAATTTTTAATTAATTAAAATTTCAAAAATAGGCTCCGAGGTGCACATTCCCACCCTTCAAAATATGTTTATGCCAAACCTCGTAGCTCCAGCGGTCCGCCCTGTAGAGGACCACAACACGCATACATTCTCCTTTATTATTAGTAGAGATTGCGAGATGTTTTATTTCTCGACTGCTCACAATGTGATTGATTTTCTATTTCAAACTAAAAATGTTCAGTTCTTCAAATTGTCTTGCACGACTTAACGACTTCATTTTACTAAAAGCCAAGTATGTTTTTGCTATTGCAACGGCTATCTATTTGGTCTGATGCTACAATGCATTAGTCCTTGTTGCACTGAAATGCCTCGTTGCATTGGACAAGAGCAGAATCTTAAGAATTATTGCTCTGTAATTATAATTATATTACAGACAATTATATTGTCTCAATGCAAATTGTAAATAACTGGTAAGGCCGAAAGCTCCCTATCCCTGATTTAGACTATATGCCTTGCCCTGTTGCGCATGGAACTTTATTCTATATAGATTTTTACTCCTTATAATAACATTGTAAACTGCGCTGAAAAATTATAATAATATTAAGCATATAAGTTTATAGAATTTACTAGTTTTAAGTAAATTTTAATTTTAATAATTAATTTAATTATTAAAATAATGATTAAATTAATTAATTATTATTTGAATTTAATTTTCGCAGGAAAAGTGTTAAGAATGCTCTTATGTTGAACAGTTTCGAAAAATATTCTGCATAAATAGTGCGCTTTTTTAGCACAAATATCGAACAAACAGACATATTCATTCTTATTTATAGTTTTTAAATGTGTTATTCATATTGTGAGATTCCATGCTATTGAGAAAAAGGCAATTTAAAACAAAAGATTAATTCACAGTTTTAAGCTATTAAAAACTATTTTTAGTTTAAGAATATGTGAATGCTTATTTAATTGCCAGTGTAAACATTCAACAAAGTTCAGCATTTTCGACAATGAAATTGAATCCGATATTTGGAAAGTTATTTAAATAAATACATGAGTATTTGTGCATGTATTGTTTGAAATTAAATATATAATAGGATTCTAAGTGATATATATGTTAATTTATTACCTGACACAGAGGAAAATAATCAAATCCATTTTGTATTTTGTCAGTTCAGACGTTTTAAAATTATTTTTGAAATGAACGAAACTTTTCTAAAATATAAATGCACGAAGTATTATTTTCATACAAAAGACAATTTTCTTAAACAAAAAGTGGCAAAATGAAAGAAAATTGAACGGTTAAATATTTTTAAGAAAGAAAGTAAAATATGAAAAGAAGGTAACAAACAGATAAAAAAAAAACCCCATGGGAACGCTCTGAATTACTAGGCTGTTATTTATGTTTCAAATATCCGAATCAATATGATACTTAATTATAAAAGCAGTGTATTTAATCAAATATGTTTGCTGTAATATATATTAGAGCCATACGATTGTGGATCATTTTTGATTGCATTAATTGATATGATAGTTCTTATTTTCAGTCGATAGATTCTTATTTTCTCAGAAAAGTAATTCCGCAAATAACATTTAATTTTGAAAGTAATTGTTACTATAATACTACTGAGGAAATTTATGTATTGATTAAAAGTAAATCAAAGATGCTTTTTTCTGCTTTTTATAATAAGGAAGTTCTCGATAATCGAAATTGAATCTCGGGATTTTATGAAATGTAGCGCAAAAGTGCGGTTTACAGTCTTATTTGGTTTCCTTTCTTTCATATTTCGATTAAATTCAGAAATTTGCTTTTTACTTCTATTGTAAAAGCGTATTATGTGAAGTGTCATTTTGAAGAAAAACAAATTATTTTTTAAAACTTCTGCCTGAAATTTTGAATAATTTCTTATATCTCATCCACCTCTTTATAAATGAAGTTCATTTTATTTTATTTTACTAAATATCTTGGCATCTTCAAAAGTATTCTTTCTTTCATCAAAAATGTTCCAGATAAGAGTTTTAAATCTGAATATTTTTTTTGATTAACTGTACAAGCATTATTTTTAAAGGTCCGTTCGTCAATACTGTTTGAAATTTTGCATGTGCCCGAGAATGAGTGAGCACGCAGGCTTCCGGCACTATTTGCACAGAATCCGACGCTGTTTATATTTACGGCATATATGCTTCGTAAGGTGATATTAAATTGTTTAAGAAAATAAAGCGCCCTGCCGACTGTGAAATACGATTAGTCATCCGACTTTCAACAGCAAGAAACATTAAAAATCGCAACTCATTTGACTGGACATAACCAAACAGTCCAGACCTTGCGCCTAGCGATTACCCCGTCTTCTGCCATCTGAAGATGTTTTTGTGTGGTAGGCATTTAGACACTGATAAGAAGTGAAATGACTGTGAA
Source organism: Araneus ventricosus (assembly GCA_013235015.1). Classification (NCBI taxonomy): domain Eukaryota; kingdom Metazoa; phylum Arthropoda; class Arachnida; order Araneae; family Araneidae; genus Araneus; species Araneus ventricosus. The sequence goes on from BGPR01000856.1 coordinate 152,111, forward strand.
TAATTAATTATCATCACTGGCGGCAGAGTCCTATGAGGGGGGTATCCAAAAACTCGTTGTTCGTCACGATAAATCTTTAAATTGACAAGGAAATTATGTAGAAAAATAGATAATTGTATCCACTTCAGAAAGCAAATGCTTTTTTGATTTTTTACAAACTTGTTTTGTTTCCATTTCAAAACGGACCTTACTTCAAAAAAAATTCTCGTACATGTATCAGAAAACATTTGTAATTAAGCTAAAAACAATTTTGAAATTGAAATCTTTTCAAAGCGTGCGTTACTTGCAAGAGAACATCAACATGTGAGTAAAATAGAGCAGATGGATAAACACAAGATCTCTGAAATTCAGTCTTCTTGATATTTCTTGTCAACAAATGTATGAGCAAGGAAAAAAAAAGAGGGGATCTAAAAAAGCACCAATAAGAGAAACATCCATTTTGAAAGCTATTGTATGATTGCATATTTGTAAATGGAACAGAGTGAATGAAAATTATTTGTTGTTTCTTTCCAAAATTTTCAGTGAAGAACAGGATGAAGTTATTTTCTTACGTTGCATTCAGTCCAAAAATCATTATTAAAGAAGGCAATCTAAATGCTATATAACTTAAAATATAAGAATAAATAATAAAAACTGAAAATATGTTAGAAAATCCTTCGAATGGTTTCACATAAACAACTTAATACAATATCACCCCTAATTTATGCTTCCGTCTTTAACGTTTTCCCCTTCGTTTACAACACTTTTTGCTGGTTCCCTCAGATTAAGTAAAGTGGTGATTAATGCAAGTGGTTTTCCACGGTTCACACTTTCTTTTCGTTTACACTGCTATTCTCCCGTGCCCTTGAGAAGTGTAAAAGAGGGGTAATACTGTATGTGATTTTTAATAAATATGTATAACAGCAAAATTTTTCTTTTTCGTTTTGACTTAATAAGTTAAATTTTAAAATAATTTTTTATTGATGTTTGAGAATATTTTTAAATTTTAAGAATTTTTATAGAACTTATTAAAATTTTAAAGATTTTTTAATTAAAAATATATTAGCGTGAAATGCATTTTCTGTAATATGGCTTGGGAAAAATGATTGGAGAGGAAGCTGAGATGACTTATTATTATTTCGTTTAACAATTTATAATAGCGGTTTTGATTAATATCAAATAATGGAAAATATTGTATCAAATTATGGGAAATATGACCAAATTTTGAGCATTGCGCGTTGCTCAAATATCTTTAGCAATCTGTTACAATACAATTAGCTTTATCTGTTGAGGAGCTGCGAATTTCAGAAGGAAATGTTATTTATCATATTTTGTTATTGATCATATTTTATTCGTATTATTCTGTTCTTACGCAAGAAGTGCAATTTTGTTAGTGGTAACCATATGAATAACTCCTACGTAGATAATGCCACAGTTAATAGTCAGGTTTTAACTAATTTTGTATATGCTATCCATCTGAAGTCTGAAGGATGTCATTATTGGGTAGAGAGTTGATGTGCAAGATTGATTATACGATAGCTTTTGGGGAGATTTTGAATGCTTCTAAATATTTCTCTCATTTTTTGAATCAGGACAAAGTCGCAGGAATCCAGAAAATAAGAGATAAGAATTAAGCATGCATGAATAAATATCCAAAGCAATGGGTAGACTCTGAAGTGAATTCATTTCCCACTAGTTAATCATATGGAAAGTGACAGCATACATTGTTTCTCATTAAACAAGAACGCTTTAAGAATTCGCGTAGTCACCAAAAATGCAGAGATGAAAACTCGTAAACGGGAATACCATAAAATGTACTTTTATGCTACCAAAAATTAATTTACGGTTTTTATTTTATATGTCTCAATTTACTAAAATCTTTACTGTCTTTAAAAGTGGCGAACTCTTTCATCCATACCTTTAGGCAGTTTGGTATTCGTGTCAGGAAACGGCGTTGCCATCTGCTCCAAAAATTAATGTAGTATAATTAATAATATTATTCTAAACAGCCTACAAACATAGAAACAGATAGTATGAAGGGCTTGGAAAAGTTAAAAGTCTTTTCCATTTTCTATCTTCCCCCTTTCAAAAATTGTTTCTGAAGAAAAAACTAGAAACTTGAGCGATTTCACCAAGTAAACCAAGAATTTGCACCACCAAATAAAACTAATACTTTTCAGACGTTTCCTGCGAGTACTGGATTGTTTCCTTTGTTTGTTTAGTTGTCTCCTTGAGGAATGAGCAGAGGAAACGTGCACATTAGATTTAATTTAGTGAAAAACGAATTACTTTGTGTGGTGTGATAGATATTTCGTGCACTCCATATTAAAATGACTGATTCGATATTTTGCATACTTCACATTTTTCTAGCGATACGAACGAAGAAAGGAAAACTCAAATGTCGCAATGCAAAACTGTTCAGTTATTCATATTAGCTCTAACAGAATTCAGCAAAGAATGTTCGATGCTCTGCTGTGGCAAGGGAGACGATTAGAGGCAGTTTACCCTACTGCCTTAGAAAAAAAAAATTCAGTAGTTAACTTTCAGTCGCAACCCAGAAATCAAGAAAACAGTTTAAAATAAATCGTATACGAATCGAATCGAACGATGTATTAGCGAAATCTATCTCCTCTCGGAGTCTAACTGGCCGAGTGGTTTAGAGCGTCAGGTTAGCAAGCGGTAGGTTGCGAGTTCTAATCCTAGGTTGTGTTCGAACTCTGTTTTTGCTATAGTTTGCAATGAATTTGACGCGACAAGCTTGCTACAAGTTCGTCGCGTGGTGACTTCGAAGCTGACGTTAACGTGCTGCAAACTTGTTTCAAGCTTACACTCTTGTCATGTCAAATTTGTTGCAAGCTTGCAGATTTGCAGAGCAAGATTGCTGCAAACTAAAATTGCTATCTGGGAAAGCTTTATGCAATTTTTTGCCATAGCTTGAACATTTAAATTTCTTAAAATCAGTGGCGGCAAGTGGGTAGAAAAAGTGAGGGGAAGGCAACGAATTTGTAGACATCTATAAGTACCCGACAGTTTTGGGGCTAGACAACCAAATTTAAAAATTTAGTTACGAAATTAGCTAGCTTTTCCGGACACTATTGCCTTTTTATAAATCCTACTTTTAGACAGCTAAAAATGAATAAAAATTTAATTCTCCCCCCAAAAGTAGGGGGACGAGTGCACCCCCTCGCTCCCCCGACTCGCCGGCACTGCTTAAACTAATCTAGAAATAAAGTGGATTGCTTAAGTTCATTTATTGGATTACCGGCTCTTTCTGAAGCTATATTATGGGTCATTGGCAGTGATGAAATCGCAAAATAAGCAGTGTCGGGACGCTCTGAAAGCAGTGCCGGGGCTCTCAAACCTGGGTGATAAAAATCGCGCTCTTTTAAGGATGTTTTCATATTTATTTCTCGTAAAACAAAAGCAGTGCCGGAACGGTGTTCTGGTGTGTTCCGGGTCCGCTACTTGTACATTCACAGCTACAGGTTATTAATTAGTTAACACAGGTTATTGGAGATGAACCTCATAATTTTGGCGATGCTAACTTCAGCTAGCTCTTTACTTATTCCAGATCTCACCAATGTAAGAATATTTAATCCATAACCAAATTACCAATGCATAATGCAGGCATAGATAAGGAATCTTTTGGTAGAATCGAGATTCGTCTAACCGTGATTTTCCCACCAGGCCACAGTGCAGAACAAGCCGATTACAAGATTTCATTCCTAATATTATCGAGGAATGTCAACTTCTATCTTCATTTGATACAGGTAATCCCCGTATAATAAACATATTTGAGGTTCCGACATACGAAATATAAAACTAGTATTAGTACAAAAGGGGTAAGTTTCCATAAAAAAAAGAATATTATTATATATTCATTTTTAAGAGACTTTATGCAAGGGATTTTAACCATCAATATGGAGTATTAATCCGTCTTAAATAATGTTCTCTTCGTTATCACTATTAGGTACCATTAATCAGGAATGTTTTACTTTTGAGAAGATATCTTTCTACTCTGAATTCTCCTCAGCTATACATTACCATATATTTGAGCATGTAAACAATCAACAAGAAAAATATAGCAAATTAAAAAAAAAAATTAAGTTGTTTTACAAAGTAAGTAAAATTTAAAACTAGAACAAGAAAATAAATTTTAATTAGAATACAATAAAATTAAAGTAAAATAACAAAAGAATTTTTTAGTAGAAAGAAATAAAGTTAAGAAACTAGAAAAAATTACGACAATGTTTCAGAAGCGCGCAATTGCAGCATCTAAACAAAAAACAAAGAACAGTAGACTGATAAAAATCATACAAATATAGCCTAAAGTAAAAAATGAAGGAAATAAAAGCAATCCTAGAGGTTTTTTAAAATAAAAAACCTGTTATTTTAGATTGATTGCTTTTAGTAGAAAGATTTTCATAAAATCCGTTCCATAATGTTAAATGCTTTTGAAATTCTCCGTTAAACTGCACTGAATTTAACTCAACATTATTTTGCTTATTATGAATTTTTTTGTGAGAAACATGATACTTCGGAAAACAAACCGAAAGATCTCTATAAATTTCGTTATATGATGCTAAGCACTTGTGAAGTTTTCTGTTAAACTTTGCGCTTATTTCAGAGGAATTATTATTATTTTTTAAGGAAATATAGCGCCAACTCTTCTGCTAAGTTTAAGCCTTTCTTTCTTCTTTTTCAGAGTTACATATTTAACCATCCATGATACCGTTCCCTTGACTTGTTCCAGATGTCATTTTCTCCCAATTTGCTTTATTAATTTCTTCTTCAACCAGTAATTCTTTGATTTCTTCGACACCATCAAATTGTCGAAACCTTCCCAGGTTCACCATTTTCTTGTTAACATTTGAAAATTTTTAAAGTTTTATGTTTAATAATATTGGTTCCAGTGGAATTAATTTTTTTTGTCTTCAATCCAGATCTTTTTCCGTTTTTCTAATTCTAGAGCCGTGTTAGAACGGAACTCTGGTACCGAGTTACCGAGTTATTCAATGGTTGCCAGCAACATTTTAAGGGGTTTTTTTTATGACTTCCATCATTTCTTGTTATTTATATTTTGTTGCATAGGATGCTGAAGAGCAAGTTGTGAAATAGTTTATATATCGAGCATATAAAATCTATTATAATAAATTTTTATTTAACAAAACGTAGTATCAGAATGGTGTGAAATGCTGTTAAGCATTTGCTTTGAAATTAAAGTCATTAAATAAATTAAAACATACCGTCTAACTTATTGATCTGTATTATTATTATTATTATTCATTAGATCAAAAAATCCGGAATGGGTGCGTTTAAAAAACGTCTCTTTAGAAACCAAATTCGTTTTGAAATAAAATCACAATTTAAAAAATCTTTACAATAAGATAAATAATAAGTTAAACAAGATCGAATTTTTAGTAAATGAATCAAGATTAATGGAGAACAAAATGAATAAAAACTAGTGTATAAAAATATCGCTTCTTTACTGTATGTTTTTTTTTTACCTTAAATCCTACATGGCTGGTTGCGTTTCAAATATATCACTACATGATGAATTTAAGAGATTAAAAATTTGTTGTAGAGCACTGAAATCTATTTTGCTTTGATTTTATTAAATTATATGAATATTTAGCATCGTTTTCCAGATAAAAGTTATTCTGTAGAACACATAAAAATATCCATTAATTGAGAAGGAATGCTAAATGGCGTAAGACCCTATGTCCTTGGTACTTTTAATAGTATTATTTCTTTACTTTTTATGATACTTTCAAATGCTCTGACTGTAATTTTCATATAGAAAATTTGAAAAATGAATTTTAGATTTCTAAAATTCATCTTGTTTCCTGTATTTAGCTAAAAGTAAGATTAAATTATTTCTCAACATTTCAATATTATAATTTAAGAAATTCTGATGTTAAAAAATAATCTCTTTCAAATTTTCGTGCAGAAAACTCATTTTTAGAAATAACATGATATCGTCGTTAAAAAAACTTTGATATTAATAATGGTTAGGAACTTCCGATAAGAAAATGATACAAAATTGACTGATCGAGTATAAAAATGACAAATCCAGTAACTGCACATCGCATCTAAAATTCAAATATACATTTTTTACACAATGTTGTGATGTCGCATTCTTTTTCCCCCTGCAAGAGTCGTTATCGATTGCAAAATCAAATCAGCACGGCGATTTTGATATGCTACATGCGAGCTTGAATTTATTTCATTCCATCAACCTTAAACTAACATCAGCTTTCTTCTCTTCTTATTTCCCATATGAAAAAATTACCTATTCAGTAAAACAAGAAAAAGAACTTAAATAAGAAAAACAAATGCCTTCAGAATGCAAAAAACGAAAGAATTCTTTTAAGTTTCATCAAATTGGGTTGATTTTAAATGCAAATTCGTATTTTTCGCCCGGGACATATATACCCCCCTTTGCCCCCCGGTCCCTACGCCACTGTGTGCATATGATAATGATCGATTATGATTATATTTAATGTTATTAGGAGCTTAAATATTTACATTATTTCGTTTGTGTAAATCTTTCAGTTAATAATTAAGTTTAAGAGCACAGTCCGTTAAAGATGCCTGGTTCAGCTACAAAACGATTCTTGCTGATAGATGCCCCAAACCTCTGATCAGTTTGTCATTTAAATGATATAAAAATGTGAAGATTGTCAAAAAATGAATAGACTTACCTGATTATTCTCACAATAATCGCAGATGGTTTCAAATTTCAATTCGCTGTCTGTTCAAGAGAAAATAAAAGACCATTTACAAAACTCTAAATTCTACTTAGTATTTCCTCTCACTGCTAATGGCTACAAATGATACAAAGGGAATGAGACCTCACGCATCAGTAATTCGAGGAATTTAAATCCGCGGAAAAGCAAACAAAAAGTTTAATATCTTTTGCTGAAATCTGTGTGGTTGCTACAAAAACCACGTGTTTCTTAAGTAGGAGAATTAGAGCGAAATAAAGGGCGAAAATTAAGCATACATAAGAAGTCTGCGGATATTCTTCTGGTTTCACTTTCAATAGAATTTTTCAAAAAAAGGAATAACTGTTCCTGAGCGCGGCATGGTTGAAAAATCGAGAATGATTTTTCGCGCGCTTTTTCTTTTGGTTTTATTCCACGTGAGCCTTGCTGCCAAAGATGTGCAGAAGAGTGCCGAAAACAATGAGAATTCTTATGAAGCCATCGCTGAGAATCCTAATCACCCTGATCATGTTTTCGTCACCTGGAATAATTCTGAATACTTAACGAGAGCTCTTGTGGATGAATCTATTAAAAAAATGATGGCAGATATCATTAGAAAACACTCTGATGTCAAAATATCCGGTCCTTGCATGGCAGCATTTTTCAGAGCATTCCAAGCCGTCAGGAAGCAAACACCTTGGGCATATGCCTGTATGTATTTCCCATTTTTAGTTTTCTAATTCTCACATGTTTTTAAAAATAAGAGTTGTTTTCGAAGTGCATGTCAAAAGAGTGAAAATATTGAAAATAATTTGTATTTATAAATCGTGAAAGCTGTTGAATTTTTTTAATAATGCATAGTTGATAATTGTTTAAGTATTTCTTATCCATTTTTATTTCCGAAACTTTTTCTTTTGAAAACTTTTTGATTTCAACTTTTAAATTAATAATTTTATTATAAGTTGGAAAAAATTCTTTATCAAACACCTTAATGGAAAGCTTAATTTTTTTTTACTCATTTCATTCGTCTTTATTTTCCAAAGTTTATATTTTTGAAAAAGTCTTATACCATGCATTCTTAATAGCATTAATCAGACATGTCTTCAAAAAATATTTCTCATATAAAAACAATTACGGAAGTAATACAAGTGTTTAATATTTTGAAGGACATGACTAAAAATTTTAACTTAACCGAATATAAATAAATGCATTGTGCGCAATTTTAACTACAATTTTTAAATGTATGCTTTTTTAATATAGCGTTTAATGTAATGATTTATAATGTACCGATAAAAGTATTAGATAATTTAAAAAATTTAAATCATTTTATTGAATTTTTCTTTGATTTCACTAATATTATTCATAGATGGCATGTAATAATTCTGTTTAAACGGAAACTATCCCATTTTTGCGTCCGTAAGTAGAATAATCTGGACACGACTTTCAATTATCATCAGCTGCATGCTCTCGCGACGATGTTCACTCATCACCAGCAGAGGGATTCATATCTTATTTCGCAGCTGGTGATAATCGACACGCCATGTGTGGATTATGCCACTTGCGGATGCAAACTAGTTTTTTAAAAAAGTAGAATTTGGTTAAGTTTAACATTTTTAAAACGATGTGTTTTATTTATAATTGTTTTTAACTTGATATGAGAAAAAATATGGATTAGATTTCTGGATTGTAGCAACTTGTACAATCTATTAAAACTCTACGTACTACTCGACTATATTTTATTAGTTCAAAAGATTTCACACATGATTGATTTGCTTGGCAGATATTGGATCGAAATCATTTGCTCACTAAGCCGATTTGGTTGTTAAGAAATTTAGCTATTTTCTGGATTATTTTGGATTTTTTTAATATCTAATCATTCATTTCATTCTTACGCATCAAGTTCGTGAAGCAAGTCAAATGTCAATAATTTTATGAATACATTGCATGAAGGGTTCATCTGTTGCAAAGTAATATATAACCGAAATCTTTTACAAAAGGTTTCCTTTTGAATATTTATTCATTCTTGAGTCAATTTACAAACAAAGAAAATTTTAAAATCTATTTGAAAGTGTTTCATTCGTTATTGAACTCGTAATTATGAGACTGAAACTGCAAATATAACTTTTCATAAAACTGATTTAATCAATGAATCTTTTTTTCTCTCTCTCTTTCTCGCTAAATCAGAAATATTTACAACTTTGGCAATCAGCTTGTTCGGCAACAGTATTGGATTTGTCTCAATTTACTTTTAAATTGGTGTTTAGCTCTGAAATTAACAATTAATATTTTAAATAAATTTTCTAGAAGATCAAGATCAAAGAAACATCTAGAATCAAGATCAAAGAACAAAAAATATATATAAAATTGTCCTAAAGCTCATCAGAAATAGTTGGAAAAATTGATGTTTTTAAAACAGACGAACGCATTTAAAAATCCTTCTAATAGCCAAACCCACGGTTTGTTAAGTTAACTGCTGTGGGAAACTCGCCCCTTCGTCCTCTATCAACATAGTTTTCTTTGAAATATAATCACTTCAGTTTAATTCTGACAAAACAGGCAAAAGACATTTAGAATTTTAATCTATGTAATTCAAAGGAATGCTTAAAAGAAAGTATTTCAAAATGTATCTTTTAGATATTCTCAACCCCATTAATGCACCGTTTCAGTTATACGGTTTTATATTGATTACATTTACAGAATACTCTAAGTAGTTCCCTTTAAAAATGATTTAAAATGAATCTGTAATCACTAAAAATGTTCAGCTTCCGTTAAAAACTATTACTTTTTGTATCCAATATGTTAAATTTATTTATTTGTGTTTCATTTCAAAATCAGCTACTATGCGAGGAAAATCTAAGAATTCTCAATAGTTTTTCTAACTAAACTGAAATCTTTTTAATAATTACTCTGCAATTTAAGACACAGCATCAGGAGACAGGGTAAGAAATGCCGTGTTTTTGAAATGAAAATTATAAATTTGCAAGGAAAATTAAATTTAAAATCCAATATATTTATTTGATTTGAGAGGCTTGGCGCTTTCAAAATCAAGTTAGAGTACCATGGGATTGCGTACCAAATTTGTTAGTTCTAAACTGAAACTAATAAACTTGAACAGAGAAAAGAAACATTTATGGAACTTCCATTACTAGTTTGACAAACATTCTATCTATAAGCTTCTGCACTTTGGGAAAGTATATCATATTGGGTGGCAAACATCTATTGATTTGTACAACGAAAGAATAACATTTCTTTCTCAGGGTGGATTTTAGAAAAGGCGCACAGCTGCTTCGAAACTTCTAAATTTTCCAAATTCATTAAAAAAATTGAGAAAGCATTTTAATTTATGTCATTTAAAACTAGAAGATTTATGTTGTTGATAAGCGTATAAAAATACCGTATTCTACAATTACATTCTTGTTTTCAGAGTTCTGAACATTTTCAGCTTACTTTAGTGTGAATTATTTCATATAAATACTATTCATTGAAGAGAATTGCAATGTGATTTTCGAATACTGTTTTATTGTAGACATGTGTATCAGTGCATTCAACAAATCGATCTTGCCAATCAGCCCGCTCTTTCCCCAAATTTCAGATTTTATTAGTGTTTCTTTCGGTTATCCGGCAGCCGCTTTCACAACTTGAGACACTTGGTAGTGAAGGAAGATTATTTAGTTTACCTGTGTCTGAAGAACTCTGGGTGGTTGTCTGGTTACTCTCCGTTTCAGAATTGTCTCTATAGACATTTTGAACTGAAGATTCCGATGAAGAATGTCTGAGTATTGGTTTAGGAAATTCTTCAGTTTTCATGACCTGAGAATCATCGCTTTTATCAAAAGCAAACTTAACTTTTCCATCTTGGTTAATTTTAGAAACTTTTCTGTAAATATTTCCATCTGAGGCGCTTTTTTGTACTAATACTTCAGACGAATTCTCAGTAGCGGATTCCTGGTAACAAACGAAATTTTCACTCTCCAATTCAGAATGCTGAAGTTCGTGAAGAGTATAATTTTCTTGTGATGTTACTTTTGGAATATATTTCATCGGCTCTTTGTTAGGTGAAAATGTTCTTTCTGTTCTACCAGTTTCGATGCTTGTTTCATTAGAATTTCCTGTGTGCATCGCATCTAAATTCTGGACATGAGAATCATATTGTTCTCTCTTATTTTTTCTTTTGGAGTCTTTCGACACGGATCTAAAAATATTCTTCAAAATTCTTTCAGATTTTCTTGGGCTTTTTTCGAAATTCCCTTCAACGTTTTTTGGATCATTGGAACTTTCAATCTCTTCACACCTTGTCTGCCTTTTCTTCTTGAATTGCCCATAACAGATGCATACAGTTACAAGAGCTAATCCTGCAAAGCCGGCCAACCCTGTTAGAATCAAATCAGCCTTCTTCCAGTTTTCAAATATTTTCTTTTTCCTTTTGTTCATCACAGCTTTTTTCTCTCTTCCAACAGCAGAATATGTTGCGAAATCATCAAAAAGTTCGATATGAATTACATCATCTGTTGTGGCATTTATTTGTGAACTGTTAAAAAGAGACGCTGTCGTTAAATAATCCAAATTCATCCTATTTTCCTGAGATATAGTTAACAAATTTGTCCTTTCAGACTTTTGAAGTTCAAGCAAATTTGTCTGACTCACTTCAGCTTGTTTCGCAGGTAAATTATTCTTTTTGTTTGATGAATCTGTTTTGTTTTCCAGAAAAGTTTCGAAAAGCTGGTTTCTTGGTGTTGATTCAGATTTTAGCATTCTTTCATCCATTTGTTTTTCTGGAGTTTTCATTTCTTTTATCCCAGAAGACACAGTACCTGAATTTTGCTCTTTTATCATTGTGCTGCTGTCCGTTTGTTCAGATTTTGATGACATTTTGGCTGAAACATTGCTGTAATCCAGTTTTTCAACGAAATTCGCAAACTGATTTAATGATTTGTTATCTGGAAATTTAATATTTGAAGCTTTGAGTGAACTATTTGTTTCTTGATTTTCATCAAGAGGTATTCTTGTTAAAAGTTTACTGGAAGGTACAGTTTGAATCAATTTTTGATTCTGATATAATTTGGGCCTATGATAGCGATTTTTCTGGTCTTTAAATTCCACTCGATAAGATTTCCTAGGATGGTTTGAGCCTTTCCTGCGGTGCATGATGGCTTCTGAAAACCGTTGTCTTGGCAAATTAAATGGATGGTTACGACGCTGTTTTTCTAGAACTTTCTTCTGGTTTGAAAACCCATCGAAAGCACGGTTTTGGGCTTCCACTTCTTCGCTGCGTTTATACATCGAGCTTTGTTTATTACCATTTAATTTCTTGATGAGGCTAAGTGGAAAGTCATTAAGATCTATTCCTTTTGCGAATCTGTTAATCCTTCTTGAATCGGACGGGAAATTTTCACTCTGTGTCAGATGATTTGGCACCATGTCAGGTGATGATTCAACTTCGACATTTCTCAGCTGAAAATTTTTATTCATTTGATTTTCCATTCCAGAAAAACTTGCTTTATTTTGGAATGCTTCATAGTTTTCCTGCGGCTTATTTAGAAATTCCCCGTAAGGAATGTTCTTTTCTTTCCACAATCGATATTTTGCCACTGCGTCGATAATGTTTTCTTCTGAACTATCTCTTGCTGTTGGCATTACTGGCTGTAAATCTAAAATATCTTCTTCAAGTGTGTGTCTTACGGCAATGAAGTCAAAAGGATCAGGTTGCTTGGGGATTGAATTTAGTTCTTCTTCCATGCTAAGTGTTAAAGTGTAGTGGCATATTAATATAAATATAGCATGATTTACAACTGGCATTACGGGGAATAGACATTTGTTAATTCATTTTTATGGTCTTTCACCTAAAATTGCTGTTACAATTTCTAAAGCATTGTCATTAAATATTTTTTTGTTGAGTAGGCTTATTACCATTATTGATTACATCAATAATACAACATTGTTTATTTTTTTAATAGTGTTTATTATTTCCACTATTGAAAAGAATGATTGTTGTAGACGCCTATATATATATGATAATGTTAATATTATTTTAAAAACTCTTAGAAATTTACTATTAGTAATATTTCAATGAATAATTTCAAAACATATGCTTTCTAAGACATAAGCAACTTTACGGATATACAGTGGCTCCCAAAATTGAGTATACACTACTCTCCGTCTTCATTAAAGGTGTTAAAATGTTATAATAAATTCACGTTTAAGCTTAAGAGCTGAAAGAATAGAATAATAAAAGACACATTAAGAAACGTATAAAACGTATAAGCAAGAACAAAGGATTGATGATATTTTTATTAACATAAGCATTATGTCAAAGTCACAAAATTGGATATATAGTTAGTCTAACCCGTTAATAAAAAGAAATATTAAATTAACTGATATTTTGTTGCATATCCGTTTGCTTTCAAAACAGATTCTAAACGGTATGGGATTGAGTTAACAAGAGATTGTGTTTCCCGAGGTGTTATTTTTGTCCATTATTCTCGTAGCACAGTTTTTAAATATTCCTAATGTTGTGTTTCTAAGCAGATCTTTCCTATTCAGACCGTAAATTTTCAATAAAATTGAGATCTAGAGACTGAGGTGGAGTATGCAATCGCATTTTATACCTGTTTAATAACCGTAACTTCACAATTTCGGCTGTGTGTTTGAGGTCGTTGTCTTGTTGAAAAATAGAATTGGATCCTAAACTCAGTTTCTGTGCACTTTGTTTTACATTTTTATTCAGTATATCAAAATATTTCATCTTATCCATTACGCCATCGATAAAAACCGAAATCCCCACTTCATTTGCAGGCGTAGAACCCCATACAAGGACTGAGCTTCCCTCATGCCTGACTGTAGGAATGGTGTTTAGGGACATATAGGATAGTTCAACATCGGGCTTTAACCAAGCATAGATTCGACCATTACTTCCAAAAATATTCAATTTACGTTTGTCTCTGAATATGACTCTATTCCAAAAATCTTCAGGCTCTGAAATATGCTTTTTAGCAAAAGCAATTCTTTTATATCTAATGACTTTGGAAATGAAAGGTTTTGTTACAGCTACAATTCCATTATAATCAGCATTCCTGAGCACCCTTCTAAATGCTGACACACTCCTTTCCTGCTGAAACACTCCTTTCTAATTTCTATTGCTGTAGACGTCGATGTAACAGTTTCTACAGCAATCAATTTAGAATTTTTTCGTATTTCTCTCTTAGTCCTCGAACTGAGAATTCCTTTTCTTACTCTACCAGGCTTATTTGTTATTAGTTCAGACTTTTTATACTTTTGAATGAGTTCTTGTATGTATCGATGACTTCTCCAAACATTCTTTGCAATTTCACGTCGAGATTTGCTTTATTCAGACATTCAAATTACAAGTTTCGGGGTATCAACACTTGTTTCAGTTCTAGAGCTAATTTTGAGAATTTAAAAAGATAAATAAAAACTTATTTCTTTCAAGGATATCAATTCCTGGTGTATTGCAGCATCAAATATGTTACACTGGTTCATTTAAAGAAAAGTACTGGTGGCCAAATAGAATTTTTTATGAAGTGTATACTCAATTTTGTGACTCTCCAATTTGGAACTTCAACATAAAAAGTTATCCAATTAAGCTATTATCATTTCCTCATTTTTGTTTCCTTACTTAATACATTCTATAGTGAGCTTTTTAACATTCCTGCAAGTATTAATATTAAATGAATATTTTAAGTGGCTATTTTAGATGTTTAATGAAGAACATGAGTGGTGTGTACTGAATATTGGGAGCCACTGTGAGTAAATTCGTACGGTAGATGAAGAACTATCTCGTTTTCAGTATCGTACACTGCGGATTTTTTTTTTTTCATGTTTCAATGTAAATGTGTAATGTGTTTGGAATGCAGGAAAAATATTTTAAAGATTTAATCCTTGATTTTATATTTTAATAAAATTAATTAATTAAAATGTTTAGTTGCTTCATTAAAATTCTAAAAACTCTCTATCCCGAAGTAAAAAAATTAGTGAATAAATTATATCATTGATTAATTATTAAATTATTCAAAATTGATTGAAAAAAGTTACTAAGTCACTACACAGTGTAGGATGGAAAAAATATCCAACTTTTTGTCATATTTATTCAAGTAATGAAATTGAATTAGTGAGTATAGGGATGTTATAGGAAAAAACGAAATTTCATTTAATACAATAACTCTTTTGCCCGTGGAACATAAGCTCTTTTGCAAGAATTGAAGCGAATTGGAACATCTGATTTTGATATTTGTTATTAAACTTATGCTAATGACTTTTTATGATATACAGTCAAACTTAATCAGAACATCTTTGTTTACTGCAAAAAAACCCCACCTTACATTACAGGGTTTTCTTTGTCATTTTTTAACGTGTATCTTTAAACTTTATTCATTTTTGATATAATAACGATTTAACATATTTTTATTTTCTTATACAAATTCACAAGGAATGCAGTCATTTTTTTATCAATAATTTATTTAGGTTTTACAGATACATTTATAAACATAATTACAAGAAAAGCCTAAAAAAATTATTGTTAAAAACTGCATGCTGAACTAAATTTATAAATTTCTGTTTTTGAATTTTAACCATTCTATTCGAATAGCATTCTGTTTTCTCATCGAACAGAATAAAAATTCTTATTTTTAATGCTTTTGGTTTCAATGAAAGTCAAAAGTGTCAATGAAAATACTTTGTTCCTTTGTATTTTAATTTTGATTTAATTATGTCTTGTAAATGCCTGATGTAGTATTCACAATTAAAGTTTTAAAAAGTCGGATTTGTAGCTAAAAATCAGGAAAAAGAGGGACTTGAAAAATGCATCAACTACTTAGTTAATAGTTGACATAATTAAGAGTCTATATATCTTCTATCTAAGACTCTATGGAAAAGCGACTGAATAAAAAACCCTACCAATCAATTTTTCTTCCAAAATGCAAAATAAAATACTTTTCATTAGATACCCATTTTTTTGAAAATTATAAGCATAAAGAATTCTAAACAGAATTAATCAGATCAGTGAGACTGCATGAAATTTGAGCATGCATGTTTAAGTTTACATTTTCCAATCTTGTTGTAGATCGATTATGATAAAAATCGATTATAAAATAACTTATTTTATCACAACCGAATTATTATTTGGTAGTTTAATAACTACCGAAAACTCATCTACATAACACCATTACTAAATCAAAAGTACTTTTAACAAACAAGAATGATAGCGTATTAGTCAAGGTTGATGATTGCTGATCGAAGTACAACACTGTGTAAATGCGAATGTTCTGCATAAGCGAAGACAAAGTGGTTTTGCAAAAAGTGAGAGTTGTCACGTTTCTGTTCTCGTTTGACATGAAGCGTAACGTACCGGAAACCATTTGCTTGAGGTAAACGGTAACCGCCGACTTTACATGAAATGTTCATAGAGCTTTCACGAGATGTTATCATCTGCATAAAATATTACGCTTGAATTAGTAGAAGTTCGAATCATGAAGTCGTTAAGAAGTGTAATAAAAATTTATTCCAGTAATCTAGTTTCTTATGGAATCTTAATTGTACAGTTTTACCTGTTATAAATTTTATTAAACACTCCTTAATCATAGCAATCCGATTCAAGAATTTGAGGTCAAATAAAAAATCATGCATTTTTATTATTTTTGTTAAAGGTATTTAGATCTTCAAAAAATTTATTCTTGCTTTGATCAAATATTCTACGCATTTTAATAAGAATTTCGAATCAATGTCAATTTCAGAGATGAAATTTTAATTTCCATTTTCATACTTTGGCGTTGTAAGATCTCTCACCGGTACTGTACTGTGGTACTGCATTGCGCGCACCGGTATATGGTGGCATGTTAAAATAGGCGTTGCACTGGCGCTTCGTAATGTTGCAGTTGTAACTGAAGAAAGAGCAGTTAAATAAATGAATCCTCTTAACAGAAAGTTGCTCAGAAATTGATGAATCTTCCTTCTCTTAATGATTATGGTTAAATCTTGTAGTTCCCATAAGACTAACCTTTGCTCGAATCGCAAACAAGAACTTTCGAAACATAGGAGTTGAATTTTCTGTCTTTTTTCCTACATTTCAGATTTTTGAAAGAAATTATTTTGAAAGCAAGTAGTTTCTTTTATTTAGACAGTGGGTTCAAAAAATAGGTACATTAACAAGAAACGGAAACAAATGCAAATCCATCAATGACCTTTGGCAATCGTTCACTTCTATACGAAATAATGCAATAAGGATTCGATGGTTTAATTTCACATAATGCAAGTGTTTTAAGTCAACACTTGATAAAAGAAAACTTGTCAAAAAAATTTTAAAGGAGATATCCTCTCAAGAGCAAAAATTACGTAAAAAGTTGTAATTTTGAACTTCTAAATTGATTATCAAAGATTTAATATTATTTTCAATTAACATCTCTACTAATAATAAAGGAGAATGCGTGTGTGTTGTCTCTCTACAGAGCAGACCACTGGACCTAAAGTTACGAAATTTGGCACAAACTTACTTTGGAGGTTGTGAATGTGCACCTCTTAGCCCTTTTTTCGAAATTTTAATTAAATAAAAATTAAGCAAAATTTTGGCGTTTTTTCTTAATAACTTAAGAAAACATTGCTTCACAAAAATCATTTTTACGCCATCTGAAAGTGCAAAACATTATCTTTTCATTGATATCAATTATGTTGCGGTACAATTTTTTTCTCTAATTTTAATAATTTAAAAAAATTGTTTTTGGCATAACTTACAACAATACTTTTCCTTGTTGCAACGCAATTCAAACCGTTTTCATTTTTTAAACAAATATTTATTTGCGTGTTTCTCTTCCAATGTTGAAAGCTTCGGTAATATTTTAATGTTTAATGATATCTTTTAATCAGCATATTTTCATCCTGATATTATGCTGCTGGAAGTAAAATCTGCCGCACCATTTTAAAGTTAAAATCAAATGCATATTTTAAAGAGGAATAACAGAATGAAGATGATGCCACTGTATGATACATGACACAGACTTTTACTCGACTCCATTAAGGACTTGCAAACAACGAACATAATAGGTGGAAGGTTACTGAAAGAACATGGGGTAAATATCTATCAAGATTTGGAATTTAAAATTACTTTGTTAAGGGAACCATGAATATAAAATTATACACAAGAGAGTCAATTGAAATTATATTCCCGGCGAACAAATTGGTCTCCGAAGGCGGCTAGTTTTTGAAAAAAACTTTTCTTTATACTCTGACTCATCTTTTAATCAATACCTTAATAAGCTCTTTAAAGTTTAAACATGCGAATCTCTTGAAATTTCCAGGAAGTGCGACGCTCTAATTTTACATTTCAGTCGATTTACTTTGGTATAAAAAAGGGAATCAAAACAGTCCCTTTCTGTTTTGGATATAAATAAAACTAGCAACCAGTTACAGTTTCACCGGGAAACACAATAAAACTTTAAAGTTGTTCTGAAAGCCGTACAACTCGTTTCCGAACTAAATCACTCTCAAAAGAAATGTTTGGGATTGATCTAATTATCATCTTGAAAAGTATATTTCAATCACTTTTCCACGGAGCAGACATGATTGATGTTTCCGAATGAATCGTTTAAACTTAATTAAAGCGGCATAACAATCTTTCAATCACTTGATCAAGGAAAAAGCGGAGACGTCATTAAGAGAAAAGGTATGCAGTCGGAAGTGAACAATACGTAAAACACGCAATTAAATTACTACATATGCGGAAACAGATTTAACCATAAAGTGCAAAAGACATGAAGCCGGCAGGTATTGGAAAAGGCGGAAGAGATGAAGGAGTTTATCCATGTGGAACGGAATAGGTCTGCATAGGCTTGCGGAGAAAAGGTCGGCATTAATGTAAGATCGACAAGTTGTCTTAAGAATCGATTTGTGATCTGAATAGATAGTTTTCTATTGGAAGATGGTGACTATCGGTGTTGTTTCAACGTTAGTTTACGGCATTTTTCTAAATTTCAGAAAAATTGAAAAATTATTTTTTGGAATGAATTGGAAAGGCGGACAGGTTCGAGGTCATTATGTTCCAAGATGGTTTGAAGAAGTAAATAAACACTTCATTTCCATCCCATATGTATAACATGGTTTTGAAAAGGTTAAATTAATCAGATTGAACTAGGCCAAGACTAAGAAATCCACTCGCAACCTCTTTCCTCGTGGAAAACATTCCTTCGCGAAAACTTTGCCGCAGCCCCAAAGATAGAGAAGAGATGAGAAAAATAAAGCATTTCTTAATAACTTTTAGTTATCATTAAGAAATGCTTCATTTTCGATGCTTCAGTTTCAATTCAATTCAAATTAGAAATAATAATTTCGCATACTTTAAAGACATCTTAAAAATTTTGTTCTTAAAAATGTTGAAGAAATTCTTGTGATAGCTTTTGTGATCCCAGTATTTTTCTACGTGACACCACTCAGGCCGCCTCACAATGTAAGGAGTCGCCGAGAATGCAATACAGGAAAATTGGCGACTTTCTCTTTTATTACAGACTGGCGTTTCCAGAGCAGCTTCGCCCATGATATGCAACTCGGTACAGAATAATGATAAAAAAAAAAATGTTTTTTTGTTTATTATATTTGTAAATGGCAAAGCAGAAAAATATCTCATAGAATATAGTTTTAAAGGACTTTCTGCTAAACTTCATTTGTAGTTCGTCCTTCAGGCTGGAGAATGACAAAGGCTCCAGAAGAAATGATCGTGGAACAGGCAATATGCTGACCATGAGAGAAGCACTCCATCCAGCAATTATATTTGAATTCAGCCCCTAAGCTTTGCTTAATGCTGTAGTAAATCTCTACTGCAGCTGCTTGGATTGAAGCGGTAGCCTGATAGGATCTGCAGAATTTTCGGGCTGCGGACAGTGTCTCCCTATCCAACGCCCACAATTCCCTTGTTATAATTCAAATGTGTAATCTAAACTTAATAATGTCTACCATATTAAAATAATGTTCCGTCTGGAAAATAAATAATAATTGTCATGACGATAAAGTTAAGAGTAAGCATTTGAACGCGTAGTTCCGCGGGAGTTATTTTATTGCAGATGATAGGAGTGAAAACATGAACATTAGATTACATTTCGAAGAGATTTAAGTTCGCATTGTAAACTGGTAATTATTACAGTAGTTGGAGATACGAAATTATAAGAACAAAAAAAAATTACATACGCATAATGTCATATATCGATTCATATATTTTTTAAATAACCGTTTTGTAATATCAGAACGATTACATTTGTGTTCAACTATGGCAAACTCCTTTTCATTTTATTTTCTATTTACTGTGATAAAAAAAATTCTTCCGTCTGTACAAGCCTATAAAGCTCAAATTTAAATGAGACTTGCTGTTTTATGACCTTGAAAAGTCAACGCAGCATTTAAGTTACCATAATGAAAATACCCTTAAACAAAATTGCTGTTTAGTTTTTTTTAAGTATGATTTTCTCAGGTGTTAACAGAAGAGATCCGAAGTCTTGATCACAATTATTTTATTTGTGATGTTTATTATTTAGGATTAAGGAACTAAAAAAAGGACAATATTAAGTACTAATAACAATAAATGCCTGTACCAATTCTGCACATTTTCTTAATTTATGATTAAAATTTGAGAAACAATGTTACAAAGTGTAGGTAGGCGAATACGTAGTTTTAAAACTAACGCAGTAGATACACTTTGTATAATAGTTTTCAAATATTGTTCAATATGGATCTGAAGGCTTGACATCAGGACTGGCGTTAGCCTGTGAATCACAGATGTGTTTCAAATGATTTGGAAATTTCTTAATTTGATTATGCCAGTCTCTGGCAAGTTTCCGATATAGATATGTCCCGAATTCAGACAATTTTGTCTTTAATATCAATTCCTAAGTAAAATGTTTTTTTAAAAAATTACGAAAATAAAGGTGAATAAAATGAAAAGAATTGTTAGAATCAGCGAATTATTCGAGCAAATGTTTGAGGCATGCAGTATTTTACACCTGTTATTACGATTCAAAACTCAATTTTAACTAAAAATCGCAGCTTATATATGCGGCTTAGATAAAATGAATTACCCACTAAAATGACCACAAAAATGACAGCGAGAGACTAAAACAATCTTAATTACAGTAGTAGAAGATATTCAACAAATCGACAACTCTTTTTAGCGGGCTCCACGGGGATTGTAAGGCATTAGATCGAACTGAACATTTTTGAGGCCTTGTGTAAATGACAAGCCCATAATTGGATAATTGATGCGAAAATTGTCGCTTTTCTTCGCTCGTTGCTTAACCAACCCAATCCCACAAACGAAAGAGATACTTTGTTGTCGTTTTGAGTGTTGTATATGCCCATCTCGCAGAAAGGGGCACTCGCACGGGGTATTTCCGTGTCCATAAAAACTCAACACCGGTCGTATGTAGGCTAATTTCTTGAAAGGGACGGGTCTTGAAGGAAGAAAAAATGAAATGGAAACTTGGAGGAAATGCCTCGGGCGAACGCAAGCCTGGTCTCATGGTTCAACGCTCCACACAAAAGACAGTAATCTCGTTTCTCTATCCATCTGCGTCTTTTTTAATAACTAGCCTGTTTAGATGAACCCACGGATAGGGAAAAAACTCGCGATTTCGTTCGATTGACCAACATACAAGGATTTTCGACGCTCTTCTTTTGCTGCAACTTCGATGCATTTTACATTGCGTAACTGTAGTGAAGAGGGTTACGGGTACAGTGAATATGAAAATGGTATTGTCTTCTTTGCTTGCTGACTAAAATGTTTTATAACTGAGCACATTCATCTCCCTTAATCTTTGATTTACATTTCAATTGGTGCAAGATAAACCAAATGAGAAATATATATTCGTTTTTGTTAATTAATTCACACAGATTATCTCGTTTTGAATGAAATTTAGTTTCAAGAAAATTTCCAATAAAAACACACGAAGTGTATTTTCAAAGTTATTCTCTTATCATTTTCTCTGAGTGGATAATATTTATTGTATGAATATAAGTGTTTTTTAATACGATCTCTAATTTCGGGATTTTTTAAAAAAAAGTTTAAGTTCCCCAGTCTTTAGTTTCCAAAGAACTGTGGCTCTAATAGCATATTAAGAGATTTCTCCCTATTTAGATTACAGATATCTGGGGAAATTAAATATGTAGATTTACATATAAAATTACATGTATTGCCTAAATAGAACAAATACATATACTTTTACGAAGCAGAGGAATTAAATACATTTTCAGCCAAACATTTAGGAGTATGCAATGACCATGTAGGAGTAAAAAGGTTTTTCGTGAATCATAATTCAGATCTAATTCCTAATTCAACAAACCTACGATGGGATTCAGTCATATTATGATTATAAACGTCACTAATGTGATACATAAATAAACTAGAAGCTATACTTGGTAATATGTGAAATTTGTATGCCACAAAATATATGTTATACTAAATACACCTCTAAAATTAGTGATGTATATTGCTGTTGATATAGTTATTGCGATAAGCAGAAACATTTTACTACCTCCAGTTTCGTTTATTGAACCATTTTTCTCCACAAATTTCCTTAACATTTCTAGATGTTGAAAGTAAGAGTTTTTTTTTCGTCCGTGTTTCAGAAGTATGACAAATGACTTTAATGATGGAGCACAAAAATAACAGCTCCTGAAAAAGAAAAAAAACATTTACAGAAGGAATAAAAAATGATTTCAACGGTATTGAGCAAAGTGAAGAACGAACACTTCAATTCTCCCAATCTGTAGGATATTTCTGGGAGACGAAAGGATTTTAATTGAGTGAACCTTCTCCAGGCCGTTGCAAGTAATAAAAATACGCGAAAAGAATTAAAACTAATTTTGAAATTAAAAAAAATATATTTACTTCAACTTTGCAGTATCTATGTAACTTTTATATTTATCTCTGTTTTAATAGGTTTACCAACTGTGAATTAATATTTTAATTAGGAATTTTGTGAACAAATGGAAGATACCGCAATGAGATTTACATTTGAAAACTCGCGCCCAATTTTATCAATCTGTCCAGATCGAGGGTGCCGAACTCGCGGGCGACAGCGAATATTTTCACGGCCCGGCAGACGAGACATTAAGTAAATATATTTTTAACAGAAATTTCGCACCTTAATTTTTAAAAATCCTAATTATACATTAATATTAATAACGAACCGCACCATTCGCCATTGACCAATTACTAGTCGTATTACATCGGCGTAACATCCCTACCACCAGTCACAGCGAATATTTTAGCAGCCGATATTAAAATAATCAAGAACCAATGCTGTTTAAATTTGAAGGTACAAGTCAGTGAAGTTGTGACGTCTGAACTTTAGAAATGTGTGCCTGCCGGGTTTGAAAACACTGAAACGAGGCAGAAGGTTTGAAAATTATTTTCACTCCCGCGATAGAAGATAATTTCCATGTTTGGAAGTACTTGTCGGTCGGAACAATTATTTTCACTTTTGAGAGGAAAAAAAGTCTATCAGATCCAGAATGACTGGCATTCACCTCGGATCAGTTTAGAAATGAATCTCTGCGGCAAGCTGTCCCTCGAAGTAGGAAAGTTGGTATCAGAGAAGAGATACTGGGAGTCGGGAAGAAAACGATAATTTTACAATTGTTCCTTTTCTTTATTATATTGTGTTTTTGAAATAAGCTTGCGTTTCTATGAAAATGTGAAGGGTGAGGTGTTTTTTTTTATTTTTCTGCGCCCCACATAAGCTTAGACCTAGTTTATTTGGCCTGTGATAGCATTTGAGTTTGACACCCTTGGCTGAGTTGAGTTAGTCTTAATAAATTTGTACACATTGCGTGAGAGTGACGCAGGTTAAATGAGTAAATTATTAGGTGCACGCAGTTCGATTTGGCTGTTCATGCAAAGGATTTTTTGCTGAGGATTTATCAAGAATGATTTCAAAAATCACGTGAAAAAATGTAGTACCTTTCTTTTAGACAGCAATTTTACGCATATTACAATACTTTATAAATTTATCGGCACATGTATTGGCATCCAAGCATAACCACCAATTATTATGCACGATCATCCGTCATTTTAGGTTGTAATCAAATACAAGGCACTGAATCTCTCACTTTTAATGTTGGCTTGCATAATATTGAAATAATTTGACAGCAATTTCTAACATATTACATTCAAAGTGATTTTTTTTTTCGATTTGGGGTCAAGAATGCTTCTCAACTTAGTTGTGTTACCGCTTACAGTTATGCTTCTGGCTTTATAATGTACCGCAGTATGAAAAGTGATTATGGATATGCGTACCTCTAAAACAAATGAAAAAAATTATTTACAATTGAACAAGACGAAGGAAAGTAAGATATGGCACTGAAGGCGGGGTTTTCAAATGGGAAAAGCAACAAGCTTGCTAACATCCAGCCTCCTATAAACGTCGATGCAATGGTTCCGATTAAGGCAATTCACCTTCCTTCTCTCTAGAAATGCCTCCCTCTCTTTGGTGTACCTCTTCTACCTTGTTTCCGTGAGACCCCTTTCGAGACCACGGACTTACCGCGTTCAAATATGTTTCGCTAGAATGTCTCTCCAAACAGTTTATTTCTTTTAGACTTCCTGATGTTGTAGCTTGAGTAAGGTTACTACCAGAGTTACTACCACAAACTCGTGGTTTCATAAAATCACTAGTAAGTGTGATTATTCGTCTTTATATGAAACAAATTTACTGAAATCGTTAGCGAATATGCAAAATTATCAGATTAATCACTTTGGCTGCCGTGGATTAACTTTAAAATAGTTTCGTGTCTTAGTTGTGAACCACTGAGTATTTACTTCAAGAAAACATAACCCTCTATCCCGTAACTGTAATCTTAGTGCCATAACGCTGATTATACTACATTAATAATTTTTTGAATGGCACAATTATTTTGATGTGTTTGGCTAGACCTTGGCCTTGAATATAATTTCATTTGAATCTCTTATGCAAAATTTGATATCTATGGTTCCCTTAACAATTTCAAATTGTGATAGACATTTAACCCATGTTCTTTCAGCAGCTTTGCACCTGTTCTGTTCGTTGTCTGCTTGAACGTCCCTAATAGAGTCAAGTAACTGGCTGTGTCATGCAACATCAAATTGCGCATTGTCGGCATCAACTTCACTCTCATTCATCTTGCAAAATATGCATTTGATTTTGACTTTAAAATGGCGCGGCACATTTTTACTTCCAGCCGCATGTTAGCTGGATGAAAATACGATGATTAAAACATAGCATTAAACATTAAGATATTACCTTAGCTTTCAACAATGATATTAGAAATACGTAAATAAATGTTTGTTTAAAAAATGAAAACGGTTTGAATTGCGTTGCAACAATAAAAGGTAATGCTGTAAATTAAGCCAAAAATATATTTCAAAATTTATTAAAATTAGAAAAAAATCGTATGGCAACTTAATTGATATCATTGAGAAGGTAAATTTTTGCATTTTCAGATGGCGTAAAAATGATTTTTGTGCTGTAATATTTTCGGAAGTTATTACGGAAAAACTCCAAAATTTTGTTTAATTTTTAATTAATTAAAATTTCAAAAACAGGGCTCCGAGGTGCACATTCCCACCCTCCAAAGTATGTTTGCGCCAAATTTTGTAGCTCTAGGTCCAGTGGTCTGCCCTGTAGAGCGCCAACACACAGACACACATTCTCCTTTTTTATTAGTAGAGATATATAAAGAGAAATAATGGTTTATTTGTGTAAGTAATATATACTTACACAAATAAGTAATTAAATTAATTTCTTTGAATAAGGTATTTTTTCATTGTAACATTCAGAATACTTACATAAGTAGCAAAGACAGAGATCTACAAAGATGGGCTGACATGATGAAATGAAAAATATTTCGGTCTCTAGTCATAGAAATGAAAAAATGGCATTTCGAGATCGGTCTGAATTGTGCTTCTAAAATATGACCCGTGTAGAATACAAAGAGCGCAATATCCTCTAAATCTGAAATCAAACTTCGTTTTTCTTTTCGCAATATCATTATTTCAGAAATTTGTATCTTATCCCACACGAATTAAATACGTTGCGGAAATATCCGCTTTTCCGGTTTGTAGCATAATTTTGAAAGGAAACAACTTCATTTAATAGTGAAGCATTTCCTCCACATGGAATAGAGAAATTATGAATGCTCGGTTTTATCCTCCAGGTTACGTCAAATTGGCCAGAACAAAGAACCGCAAGAAAGGCGTCGGCTATCTTTTCATCTCTGCGATTAACGGGGAAAGAACGAAATTACCAACTTCTCTAACACATATGGCGTGCTCACTTTTCGTCCACCAGAGGGTTGACGAAACTACTTATTTATAAATATCTGATCTAGAAAACTATCCTCCTCTTCTATTGAGATATCAATCACGGCCAAAACGTGAGCTGCATTTTCGTAATGGTCAGTGTTTGTTTACTTAGCAGTGGCATTTATGTTTATTTTTATGCGAAGGAAATCGTTCTCCATTTCTTCTGAAGAGTAGATGGAATGCTCGTTTCAAAAGAGTTAAATTTTGTAATTAAGAACATTAACTCATTTTATTTAATGATCTTGATTGCATTTTCTGTAGCTCGGTTGACAGCAGTTATTTCGGTTTTATTGAAAATAAAAAGTCATTCAGAAGAAATCCGCGATTATCTGTGAAAAATTCCATTACTATTTTCTCATTACAGAGATGGCCGTGCCTTCAGTATGCAGTTTTAAGAAAAAATATTTAACAAAAAAGCAATTTTTTATAAATGTAATATATTTCAAACAATTATTCGTGCCCCTACTTCCGTCAGAAGGATTGAAAAGAGAGGGAGGAATATATTAGAAAACTTGAGAAGAAAATTAAAAAAAGAATTCAAAGAAAATTAAAATCTGAAATCAGAGTGGTTCATACAAGTCTAATTTTAACCACATACTTGATTTTCTTTTCGAAGTTCTGTTTATCTGTAAATACCATAGAACGAATAGGCAAGATTGCTCGATAATCAGTTACCAGGAATAATTGTGAATTCTTTCTATCACCTAGTACTTGTTAAAAATTCCGTTTTTTGTATAAGACCCCGCCTAATTTTATAGTCAAGTGACTATTATTAGTTAATAATACTTTTGGAGATTCCAAATAATTTGTTTTCATTATAATTCTAACATCTTTTCTTATCGAAATGCTGTTACATTAAAATTCGCATCGATGCTTATTGAAAAGCATAGCAGTCATTCAAATTTTTTTTATACGTTTCACTGAAATGTAGTTAAAACGCTCTGTTGGTTTCATGACGCTTATCGGTTAGCATTCTTTAACTATCAAATAGAACTTCTCAAAACAAATAGGCCTGCATTGGTTGCACTGCGCATGCTCAGACAATAACCCGTCTTTTTCACATGAATTCTGTGCTTCTCATGACTACTAGACAAGTGCCTTTTCGTTTTTAAGTAACAATGGTGACAAAAAAAAAACGAATATCAAAAACCAAAATAAATTTTTAAGTACTCGATGCATGAATTTGACCCGACCGTGATTCAAATCTCTTCTTTCTCAACTTCAGTGAAATACTGTGACAGGCTGAAAAAGATGTTTGTCCGTGAATTATTTCAATAAATGTATAGGATCGCTACATTATGTTTTTGTTAGCATGGTTCTTCCTTTGCCTTAATTTCTCAATGAATTGTTACCCCAATGTAATCCCTTAAAAGCGTTGCCCGAACTCAGTTCGTGCATCCAGTTGCGGCATTTATACTCTTATAATCTAAAATTAAATCTTCAGTAGAAAAAACGACCGGTAATCCATTAACATCTCGAGTGTTCAATGGGCTCTTAGTCGAAGCAATACGACAACACATTCCCAGAACAGAAGGGAGTCATCTAATTAGACGTACAGAAAACTACACCGTTAAATGGTTGGACTGATTTTTTTTTATAGAATGGATGAAACTTTAGATATCAAACTGAATAAGAAATGAGGCATTAAGGTACTTCCATAGCCCGACCGGATAGAGCTTTTAAGTCCAGATATTCAGTTCTCTACCGTACTTTTACATCATTTTCTTCACTGTGGCTCAATTAAGTTTTAGATAAAGACATTTTTACACGTGTGCATGTTTTTTGTTGTATCCCTCTGTGTAAATAGGTTGCTTTGCGTGCCGACGGGCATTTCAAACTGCATACGCGAAACAACATTGCCTCTCAAGAGTAACAATAGCGTGCGTTTAATCTGGCCGATGGAATGGCCGATGAAATGAGTTTGGAATTGCTTCTTCGAAGTCGGTTCACTGCTAAAAATTACTAGAGGCGAAAGTGTTCTTCGACCCAGTTTTTCACTCTTTTAATGTCGTTTTGGGAAACAGGAAATAACAGATTTCTTCTTTGAGATATAGAGATCTTTTCACCTGCAGGTTTTTGATCTTTCGTGGGATGTTGTGCTTTTTATGCTGCCTTTCAGAGAAGGGCATCGTTTGCCGATTCGCTTTAGGAAATGTCGCCTGTGTAACATGGATGTAAACATTACCAGGAAGTTAGTGTTTTTGTTTGGTGCGATAGTTTGATGCGATGTTATTCAGTTCAATTAATAAATTGATGCTTAATTAACTTTCTGTGAAATGAGAATGACGAGTTAGATAGACAGAAATTGAAAATAAAATCATTTAGGACGTTTAGAAAACTTCCGGCTTATTCAATAGTTTTTTTTTAAAACAAAATGTACAGAGGACTTGTTTTTGTTTAATGTTTTAAAGTGAGGATAGAATGAAATGCGTATTTGTGATAGTTTCGTGAGATGATACAGATATTACTACGTTCATGTTTCTCTCCCATGGGTGGCTACTCTAAGAGCGCTTTGCTTTATCGGGAGGCGCCGAATTAAAGTGAAAAATGAAATTTTATCGCAATGATAACCATTGCTGCTCTTTATTTTTTTACGACTGTTGCTTAATATGTTTATAATATTGAGTTGAAATAAAATAAATCCTACTTTTTCGATTAATATACGTTAAATTTCCATTATTTTAATGTTCAACTATATGAAATTTTTTTCTAGTTATTAAACGAACTAAATTATTGGTGGTACGCGCCGCCTGATGAGACTGCGAGCCTCCGCTGGTACCTGTTAAGCATGCATTGTCTTTATTTACTGTTCTGCTTTCTTATTTTATTACCTTCTGTATATGTATCTTTAAGCTCACTAATAGCGATCTAAATTCAGCACATCTTCCATCTTCTTTTAAATTTTTTATTACACACTAAACCGGTAGGAGATATGATTCTCTATGAGACAATTGAATAGGCTCTTATTCTTTCAATCCGAGATGATTCTTATAAAGAATCGTTTGCACGCTAACCGGTAACGCTGCGAGATAGATACGGTTCAATTGCCATATTTGTTTCGTCATTACAACGTCAGACGATTATCCAAAGCGAAACGATAAAGTTTTTGAAGAAAACAAATAAAAACTCTCCCATTGCTCTCGATGCCTAGTGAATTGATGAGAAATGCATTCGAGTATATTAGCATTTGCCACGCTTTAATATACAAACTAGACCTCTAAATCATTCGTGCCGAACCGTTTCAGATAGTGTCTTGTCGTCATGCAAGAATTTACGGCTCTATCTCTGCATCGCAGCAGAAACGATAATTATTGTCCGGAAAAATGTCTTCAAAACATGAATCTGGACTAACTTTCGGAAACTGATGTAAGTTTCCTACTAACTTGTGTAGAACAATACTTCATCATCATTAACTGACTCCATACTGATATAAAAGGATCAGTATTTGAAAAGGAATAATATATCATATAAAAATAACCTGCAGAAAGAATTGCTACGTATCATTTATCGTGAGCATGCTATTTTTCCATAACGTGGTAGACGTTCAAGATTAGCAGTTGATCCCTAATTAATTTCAATTTCCGCTCTTAAAGTAATGTGTATGTTTTCAAATTTATTTCTTTAATCAGACCCTTTTTTATTATTTACACACTTTTGGGGATTCGATGCTACAATGAAGTCACTTCTGACCACACTTCAAATGTGCCCTGCAAATATAATTCTCTGATCAACTGCACTTATTGAAGCTAGAAAAAGGACGTGGTGTCACGGCACGACGTAAAACAGTGTGAAATTAAATGTCGCGCGCAGTGATATTTGCCATGTAATATATTGCAAAATTCTTTTCAAAATGGCTTTCATATAGGACAGTATAGGTTCTTTAGAGTGGTGTAGATATTTGCATTTATCATTATGTGGTATGAATTAACCCAAATTTTTATGCTTCGACGATATTAAATACAGTTCTGTAATTTTTGACTTCGTAGGATTATGAAAAGAACGAAACGATAAAAGGTTTGACCCTCCGACTGCTTATCCAGCGATTTCCGCGGGTTGGAAGCAAGTCGATTTTCCGCTGCATCCTGAGATTTTCGCGAGCTATTGTGTTTACTTAGAACTATTACAGCGTTGAATCGTATTATACTAATAAAGCCTTTCATATAAAATTGAATTTAAATAATAATATTCAAATACGCTTCGTTCAACCGTATTTGAATATGTTTGCGAACGTTGCATCTAATTGGCGATTTTAAAAAATTGGCAGTCGGAGGATAAAGAGAGCCGGAGCATCGTCTGAAAATTGCAAAAAATTGTGAACCAGCAATTAGCAAAATACGCAACTGTTTTGGACATGCTTTCTGAAAGACAAAAAATTTCTTGCGAAATATCCTTAAAGATAGAAATTAAATTTAAAATGTAAAAATATTGTTAAAAAAAGTAAACATAGGAGAAAATATAAACAATAAAAGTGAAAGTTTTCGAAATAACCCAGAATTATTTTACGTATTTAGATCTTGAAGAGATAATTTGCACTACGATCATATTATCTTGACAGACTTTTAATAAAATTACTAACAAGCTGAAAACAAATTAAACGGCACAGTTAGTAAATTGGATCAGACAAACAAAATTGATTTCTTAATCCACACTTTGCAATGATATAAATTAAAATTTAAGTTTCGGAAGAACATTTACATTTCTCTCACATTTTTGCTTTACAAAGCTGACTTCTTCACAAAGTATGCGTGCAAAATACATTTTCTCAATACAAGACTCGCATACAGCATATTGGTATTTATCTTTTTCTTATCTAATGACGAAGTAAATAATAGTACACAACTCATTCCTCTAAATCACAAACAACCCTATTTTTAGAAGAAGCGAAGTTGTAAACACGCCTGCTCACCTAAAGAACTCGAATTATTACCTCGCTGTATAAATTAGCCAAGTTACCAAAATACACAGGCGAGTCGGAAGCAAAGCCTCTCGAGGAAAGTGATACTTTTTCTTCACCTGTCGGTAGCGAGCTTCGAGAAAGGTATCCCACTTACCGGGTCCGGGTCAAGGAGGAAAACGAGACTCCTCAAAGGAACCTTTCGTTCTTCTTTTTTGAAATTTTCTTGTTCTTGCAGGCATCGTGCGGTCTTCGATGTTGATGCGCAAGGACTTGGATCTCGGTAACTGCAGGGGTGCGCCATGAGAAGCGTGTATTGCTCAAGTGATGAATATGCGTTTACTGGGTTGCTTTTTAACCTCGATATGCGAGGAAATTATACAGAAGTGGCTTTCGGTTTTGAATTTTATTTTAATTATTTCTGTTTTCTGTGGACGCAATTTTCAAAGGGATACTTAATACCAAATGTCGCAGTTTGTTTGAATTATTCATGCAATTGAGTGGGTTCTGATTTGGTTTTGCTCTGTGGCAAATACCCGTTTTGTCGGGATATCCTGAAAAAAAATCAAAGACGTGTTCAAATCCCAACCATTTCTTTTCTTGCTGAGAATGTTCCGAGGTAGATCGCAATTTTTATCAGTTTAGAACAAAATACGATCAATTGTCTCCGACGAAACCATTTGTTATAATACAACATTTTTTAGTAATACGAAAAAGCTTGCAAGCAAAAATTTGTGCATTTGAATTTGCACGTCATAGTCATGAACCCTTTCCATCTTTTTTTATTGATTTCAAAAAAGGATTAATGTGCAGAATTAAATGGGCTAGATTCTATAACACAATATCGTCCCAGTAGAATCGCCACCATTTTTGGACAATTCAACGAGGATCGCAGGCTCGTAGGTGTGAATAAATCGAACTACGTGCTTTGGAACAGGGCTTCTTAAACTGTGGATCGCCATCACTTATGGGGACAGAAAGTAAAATTACGGGATCTCAAGAATTCTTACATCATTAAACAAAGATAATTAAGAAAATAATCCTATTTTAAAGCATTTCGATAAAATTTAGAAAATAACTATTTTAAACATTTTCTTTTTTACTTGTATTTCTTTAATATTCACTATGCCTTCTTATATTTAAATACTACTTAGGGCTACAAAAAGCGTTTTGCAACAGAAAAAAGGGTTGCCAGACGCAAAATTTTAAGAAGACCCGCTTTGTTTGGTCTGATTCTAAACAACCTTCTGCTTTAGCAAGCATGAAATGGCTAAATATGCATTGGAATATATAAAAAGAGAACCAACTGAAAATAAATTTTCTCCCCTAAGAAAAAGAAGAAAAAAGAAGTTATTCAAATCCATACAATATGTTTAAAATAAAAGAAGAATTACTGTAATAGAAGGTAAATATTTATTATTTATTTCGTAATAAGTGTATTCTGTTTCAGATTTTCCGCTTAATTTTTATATGAGGGTTAGTAATTTTGTCTTTCTTTTACTATTTGGTATTTTTGCAGAACCATCACTATTTGATTCTCACTTTGAAGGGAGGATTTTGAAAGTTGTAAGAAACCTAAAAATCTGTTAAACGGAAACACTTTCCGTCTATTAATAGAACTGCCTTTCTTCAAAATGACAAAACTTCTAACAATTTCCCATTTTCTCCCTTTGTTATTGCCTGAATTCAGCTCTTTATCAATTTAGCGGCTTTGAGCTTCAACCGAAAGTTTGGCATCGTCACGCCCATAATTTCATTTCTTTTCAATGATAAAAAAATAGATAATTGCAAAATTAGGCTGTGGTCTCTTATCGCCGCCGCTTTAAAAAGACGCGGGAAAATCCGCTTCAGACCGATTTCAAAAGAAACTGTGTCATCCTAGGGAATGCGCGCCACAGTGGCCGAGAACAAGCTATTAAAAATGTATCTGACACTTGTTGAGTAGTGTAATTTGTGAACCCAAATCAACTGTGAACTGATTATCGACAGTTTCAGCTCTCTTGATCTTAAATGAAGTAAAAAGAAATTAACGAGTTTGTTTAAATATGTATTATCCTACTAATGTAATAATATTTAACTCATTTGCATCCGTCAACAGAATAATTCGCGCACGACGAATGTGGTCACCAAATGATAAGCGAACATCGTCGCGAGCGATAATGGACTGTCGTCGGCTGTAAATGCGTGGGAAACCAATCTAATAATGCAGAATTTTTACAATCAAAATTATTAGTCTTATGACTAACAAGCATTTGAATATATGGATAAATTTTTAATTGCTGTAAAAATAGTATAAAAGATACGGTGGTAAATGTGACTTGTGATAAATGTGACTTAAAATGACTTGTAAGGAATTTGGTTCAAAATCGTCTGTATATCGTAGAGTCTTTTTATAAGATAAAATACATTATGAAATATAAAGGTAGTTTGTTATAAGGTCATTTAAAACCGAACATCACCATATCAGTGTCACAAAAACCGAAGAAAGTTAAAAATGAACTAAATTATTCATATTTATCGTGCATTAGCAGGAATTTGAAAGCCACGGAAAGAACTAAATACACCTCTTAACATTACGTGCCCCCAAAACTTCTGTAAGGTGACAGTTTTCACGGTTGGAAGGCCAAAATAATAGTAGTAGTATATTTCAGCAATGCTCAGTCATCCAAGAAATGAATATAATCTGGAATTCAAGTCTCGCTAATGTTAAACAGTTAAGATTTTATGAGAAAGTGAAGAAAACAGACGTAAAAATATAAATGTGCAGTAAACTGCATTTTGCTATCGCATTTCACTCAAAATCAGGCATCTTTCTTGACTATAGAATGGTCGACACTGTTAATGTCTTAATCTAGATTGTTTTTAACGCTGTCATCTGAAACAATTTTATAATTAACGTGTAAACAAATAAAAGAATTGAAATCAATCTTTACTTTTACAATAAAAACAGTACAAAGCCTGTGACAACCAATGGACCTTATTCACCGTTTGGGTTCGAGAGTATAGAAAAACAGCTGTGGAGGAATAAACAAAACGATCGGCCTATAAGCGACTCAGAAATAAAAGCAGTTCTGAGTCAGCTGTTTAAGACTGACCAATGGCTGCCTTCGGCAGGTCACGTGTCGGAGGATGTGACGTCACATGCATAAGGTCCATTCGATTGATACACATTCGACAGTCATTGAAAAGCATGATGTCATTTTCCTGATATTGTTTGTTCGAATATCCCGCTGGTCCAAAGGAAGATCGCTTTTCAGTACGTTAGAGAAAATGAGCTAATTTGTCAATCATTATTCAGCTGAACAAAACAAAGGCGTATCGAAGTGTGAGTAGCAGACGAAATGGTGATGAAGCTGTTTGAGATGTAGACGAAATGGTCACAGCACGTGAAAGTTAAACTGTTGTTTACTCAGAGTTGATGCACTCAAAAATGGAAAAAAAAAAGACTTTTTTATTTTATTTACTTAAAACGATTACTCTGTTTGTTGAATTTCCGTAAAATGTTTTGAAACTAGTATGACGAAGTAATTTTGATTTTTAAATTTAGTGTTCAGAATGGACTTTATTCACCGTTTGGGTTCGAAAGTATAGAAAAACAGTTGTGGAGGAATAAACAAAACGATCGGCCTATAAGCGACTCAGAAATAAAAGCAGTTCGGAGTCAGCTGTTTAAGACTGACCATTGGCTGCCGTCGGCAGGTCACGTGTCGGAGGATGTGACGTCACGTGCATAAGGTCCATTAAGAATTGAAGGAACCTCGTTTCTCATGCACCCAAAATATTCAGAAACACATAGGAACCCCGCGCAGTCCTAAGGTCCTTATTGTAATTTATGTGAAGGAAATCAAATCTAGAATTAATATCAATTTATAAAAGAATTCCGAACAGAATGACAAACAGTTAATTCTGTTATCGATTTTTATAGCAATGGCGAACCGCAATCTTTGAATTATTGTACTTCACGACTAACTGACAGATTAAATATACTGAAATTTATTAAATATTAAACATATTCGTAGAAGATCGGATAAAATGTTAGAAATTCAGGCAATGTCAAAAAGGTGCAAAGTTTGAAATGGCAACTGAGAAAGGGAATATATGAGGACTTATTTAGCAGAAAAAAGAATTACACTGCATAAATGAAAATATATTTTGTCTTGAAGCTGAGTTGTCGCTACCACCTATTTTTGCGTTCACTTATAGTCTGTTTCAAAAAAATTTTGCAATGCTCTTTTTTCTGCAATTGCAAAATGCATTTTAATCGTATATTGTATAATGATTTCTGCCATTTGTGAAATAAATTCTGAATATTTAAAATTATGTGGGCAGCAAAAACGAAAAAAAAAAAAAAACGATTTTTATAGAGAAAAATAACTTAAGAAACAAAAAGATTAAGTAAGCGATAAAATAATAATTATTTTCTTCATATGTTTAATCAATTAATCTCAGCAATCAGTACTAATAATCCTGAAAATTTTTATACGCGATTTTTCGGACCTAGATAACGAATATTTGTACTTTTAAATTGACATTTCACTTTTAAATTGGAATTGTATCAAACCTTTGTTACCTCCATTTACATGTATCAAATGCCAATTCTACATTTATCCAGAAAAACGAGGAAAACAAAGAAAATCAATCTTGTTTTTAAATTTTTAAAGCCGTATTTAAATTTTTTAAAACCGTGTTTTAGCGAATTTAAAAACTGTGCGCCTTGTTCAAAATTCGGTTTTAATCAATTTTTTCTGCATATTTTTGAGACAATACCGTTTTATTTAAATTTGATTAAAAAATAAATAAAGATAAAGAATGCATACAAATTAAGCTTTAGATACCGTATTCTTGTTAAAACTTCCGTTACACGCTATTATCTATCCCTGCAAATATACCAACTGAGGGTCCCGCCGGCGACAAGTTCGACATTCTTGCTTAACAGGCTCGAATACAAAATTTTTCAAGAAGACGAAGAGGCTCCTGTAACGAGGCCTGCGCAATCTAATCTCGCCCTTATCTTAATACCGGTTAGACAAGGGAAAACACGCATTGCGAGAATGTCCAACTGTGCATCTTCACCCATCCCCTGCGAAGCCCCTTACCCTCCTGATGTATTCGGTACGGAAGCGAGGTTATGCAATGAACTGTGCCCTGTTTAAAGAGATGATATGAGAAAGTAATGCATCAAAGCGGGTGTCGTCGACTACACGAGATCGTCTGTTTTCCATTTCTAAAAAGACATATTGGCAAACCATCCACTTTTTTAAAAAATGGGGCTAGAGGAAGCAATTACCTACCCCTCTTGAAATTTTTGAAAGCGGGATGACAGTCCCAAGCATGAAAGTTTGATTGCCGTTAAAAACCGAAATAATAATAATTACTTACTAACTTGTTGTCGTTAAACTTTCGCGCTCCTAAATCACGACACATTATATTTCTTGCGAGTGGGGCTTACTTCTTCGCGTTAGAGCGGGGCATCCACCGCTGTTCAATTCCGCGATTTTAACCTGTCGTCAATGTGAGAAACCGATGAAAATTGGCGCAGATGGAATTCCGAATAGTTTGAAATAAAATCGAAATGGCGGGATGGCCTTTTGAATCCTCGCTGCGAGGGTAGCGGGAAAACAAAGCTTCTGCCTAGGTTGGGACCCCGCGACGAGGCTGGATAATGTCGAAAGTAAAATCTGAAATCCGCCGTGTGGGGGAGGAGGAGAAAGGTGGGTGCAAGTATGCGACTTTGAACCTTCTGAAACAAGGTGTCTCAAAACAAACTTCGGAACATCAGTGAATGGCTGACCTAAAATTTTAGACTGGAATACAAACTAGTTCTTGGGACAACATAGCCTAGCCTTCTCGTGAATGTCCAGCTTAAGGCATTAACTAGACTCAGCGCTTTCCATGGGCATGACAACCATTCATTGCTTGGCATTCCTATCGGAGGCTACACAACTTCCCCAAGAGATAGAACACGTCGTGCTCTCGCGATGTGCCGAGAATTCCAAAGGCCGAATCTTTAACATATCGTATTATCATACGACATGGGCATTAACCATTCTTGGCCTCCAAAGAAATTATCAGTTGAGTAGGGATCGAACCTATGAACTTGGGCTTGCGAGATAGGCAGCAGAACTCTTACAGCCTCCGAGCCAGAGCCGCATTGCTCATTAAACATATTTTGTGAGCTGTGATCGTTTGAATAAGATAATTTGTCATCTTTTGGATATTTTAGTTACTTTTTAAGGTGTAAACCAATAATTTTTGTATTCCAAACCTATTTCACGGTACAAAAATAAATTCCGTATTGACATTTGGAGACAACTTTTTTCCTAATTTGAAAGAATTTGTGTAAAAAAACGAAATACCCCAAAATTCATACATTAGAAGCATTGAGAAATAAGAATAGCATTCGGAAAATTCAGAACTTTGAGGATGAGATTAATTTCCCAATAGATTCGAACGACTTTTACTTCGAGGACGATTTCCCTTTCGAAAACGGTTAGCAAATCTTTTCAAGCAAGAAAGTGACAAGTAATATAATGAAAAGGACTGTCAGCTTGAAATTAAGGTTCTAAATAATTCGAAACCTTTCGTGATGAAAGTGTAAAATTAAAGACCAGTGAATTTATATGCAAAGCCAACTATTGAAAAATCAGCTGGTATTCAGAAAATGAAAGAAAATAATAATTTGATTTCGTTATTAAATTGTTATTTTGCATATAGATTCTTTGTCCAATATGTATACCTCAACCGAAGGTCAAAGCTTTCTATCAAAAACCAGCTCCACATTTGAAATGAAACGGATTCCTATTCAGTTGTACTATCGTACGAATAGATGTAAAAATGACAGTGAAAGTGTTTCGTAGTTTTGTTGATAATCTCAAACGAGGAAATGAGGCAACAAAAGTGAGGATTCCTTATGTTTTATTATTCGGCACGGCTCACCGCTTTTTAACCGAAGAAACAAATGGGAAAAGCTCGACATTTGAAACAGAAATGCGTTTTGAAGCAAAGATCCAAACTGAACTTCTTTAATATCAGCATGTTTCGATTCTCAGCTAATTATATGCTAAAAGTGTGCTCTATCGAAATATCTCATCTGGCCCTTTTGTTTGACCTTACTTTTCATAAGAGGAATCATTATATACAATCATTGCGATAAGCTATTCGAAAGAGATTCGTAATTATAACATCATTAACTTCAAATGATGCCATTATTTCTTAAAATACTCCTTAAAACATCTTTAATAAAGCATTTGTTCTAGAGCTACTTTCATTTTTCAAACGAAAATAAATGCGTTGTACTTTAAGAGGAAAATAAAAGACGTGCGTCCTTTCTAAAATGAAAAAAAATCATCAGCGCATTAAAACCGACACGGTGGTATTAGAACTTTTTTTGCTTTCGTTTTATGAAAAAAATGACCAGTTCTTCAATTTTTCTGTTCTTTGACCTTTCAGCGGGCGCGCCTGCACACATTTTACGACATATCGTGCATCGTATTACACATATATCGTGTTTTTTTACGAAAATAAATGCAACTTTTATTTATGTTGTCTGTATTCATTAGCTTAATAGTAAACAAAAATTTTATAAATAAAAATTGCACTTAAATTTAGAAAAGAACGATATAAATATGTAATACGATGCACAATGCAAGTATCTTTCGAAAACACGCTCCCACTGGAAGGTGTTAATTTCAGATTGACCTATGTATTCCTAAATTTCTAGTTCTTTTAAAGTACAATATTTCTCTTTACATATTTTGATGCTTACAATGTACTAAAGATGTGTAAATAACGATTTTCAAAACTTAATTACATTTTATGAAGTTTTGCAGCAGTGACGCAGCTGCAAATTGTGCCGCCCTTCCCTTACAAGTCACATAAACCTCAAGATGAAGAAAACGAATTCCGGGGAAAAAACATTTTATTAGTAACGTAATTCGTCGATTTCGCCCTAGATCTCTTCACCAATCTTCCTTTCACGTATCGGCTATTTACCGACAAAAAGCGAAAATACGAATTATTTTCGTTATTTTTTTATGTTTACAGTTGATTCCTCTCCTTTCCTGCATGTCTGATTTTGCTGCCCCTTTCGAGGTAATGCCCCCTCCCCCTTTAACTACGCCACTGATTCGCAGACCTCGCTTATTAATAATACTGTTAGCATGCGTCAAAACAGTTTTTCAGGTCATAAGCACAGACATTTAACTGTAGAAGTAAAAGACAAGTCTAACACTGCAATTTTTAATATATTTAATTTGCGAAGGCATTTTGAATGTACATACTACATCATAGTGAACTGGCTATTTCCAACAGTGCATTGGCATACATAAATTCATGTCCTGTTTGCAGCCTAATTATTATTACTAATAGAGTGATAGGATTAACCAATATAAATAGTAAATGGTTGAATTTGTCGTTTATTAGCCTTTTCAACGATATATAATGTTAAAACGTAATTGAAGTTATTTTCAAGTGCATACGAGATTTACATGTGGCAAATTTTTGAGTCGATTATATTTTGAGAATTAGAGGTTTGATTTTGGTTTCGTTCCAAGTTCGCTTGAGAATTATTGAGGGGGAATTTTTTTTAATAAAAAAAGGAGGGGTGTGAGTGAAGATTGATCACTTATATTTTGAAGTCCAGAAATTCGATTTTTGGTTCCATTCAAACCGTTTTAACATTTGGACCATCCTCTCTCACGCGACATCTCTTCACTTTTTGATAACTTAAAAATTAAAAAAAACTATTGCCAAACAATTTTTCATACATCCTTATTCTTGAACCCGATATAGAATTGTATATCAAGCAATACAACTAAACGATTCTTCATCAAAAATGTGTTTAACTCTCAGACTGCATAATTTTTTGAATCGCTATTTAGATGCAACATTTTAAAACGTGTTCAAATACCGTCGAACCAACCTAATTGTTATTTGCATACAGGGCTTTATTAGTATAATATGATTCAACGTTTTAAAAATACTAAGTAAACCCGTTAGCTCGAGAAAATCGCGGGATGCATGAAAAAACAGACGAACTTCCAACCCGCGGAAATCAGTCAGAAGGTTAAAAGTAGTCTGAACTTTAAAATAATCAAAATCTCCAGGGGTGCAGTCGCAACATAAACAGTGCCGGGACGCTCTAGCCTGGATGACAAAAAGTGCGCTGTTTTAAGGACGTTCTCATAATTTTTTCTTACTTCTCGTGGGAAAAAAAAAAACAGTGCCGGAACGGCGTTCCGGTGCGTTTCGGCCCCACTACACCCTTGAAAATCTTCCCAAACAGAATTTTTTTTTATCCATTCACGAGTTCATCTTTAATGGAGAACATTTTGTAAGAGGGAGCGGAAAAAACTTGAAATAAATGGCACTAAAAAAGCGCCGTATCAGCATTCTCTACCCCATGGAGTTGGATAGGCAAAAATGACCCAGAGCACATCCTTTTTCTTCAGGGCAGCAATTAATCGCAGAGGACTCGTGAAATTATCCGACTTCTTTTAGAACCGCAAAATGGAAAAAATCGTTCGTCTGGCGGTTTCCCCGTTGCGTCAGACTCTTGTCGGTACTTTCCGTTTCTTCCGCAGCTTTGTGGCGGATGCAATCAAAAAACTCCTTAACTAGCTCGGCCAAAGAATGTACAGCGTGTTATAAGTTCTTTGGCTCGGCGACCTAATAAAGACACGCAACGAGAATGATCGGGGCGTTCGGAGTTGCCGGCGGCGAGTTTCGCAAAACTGATCGGGCGGCGAAACGGTTCTTGCCTGTCACAGCATTGGGTTCTATTTGGGGAAGGTTGGAACAATGAGTATTAAAACCTTAAACCGGCTGCTTTGTTCTCCGAGCTTCTTCTTCAAATTGTGCTCAGTCGGTTATTGTCAGTAATTTGGTCGCTTAGAGGAAATTGCATTTACTTGAGAAAAATGCATTTTTGTGAGGAAAAGTATATTTCATATAATGGATGTTTTGTATTTCTTTAAGGAGTTCGCAGCGTTCTGTAAACCACTCCTAAAATATCTATTTGATAATGGCATTATAATAATCGCCCTAATCTATTCATTTTTCAGACATCGGTCACATTTTATTAATTAGATATATTTTTATATAAATGTTTTTAATAAGCGTTTCGTAAGATTTTATTTCATATTTAGTAAGATATTTAATCGCACTATTTTATTCATTTTTCATAATACGTTACACTAATTGAAATAATATATTTTGATCTCTTAATATTTATTACCTGCTGTCACATCATCTGATTAGAGCGATGTGTCAGTCTCAGCTTCGGCACCAGAAGGTCCCGCGATCAACACCCGAGTCCATCAAACAACCACCGCATCGCCTAGAGCACGTCGACGTCAGCGTAAAACGTCTTCACACTCGCGTGGTGTGGGAGCCTCGAGAGTGAGTGACCAGCTCGTATCGCCCGCCCATTATTTCATCGAGGGTCAAAATAGTGACGTCTCTCCTCAATAACCTTCTTATAGCTCAAAAAGAGGGCTCTAACATAACAACATACTGGTATTGAATTCTGCTTCAAAAAATTATATCACAGTTCGAAGTAGATGTTCATTTGATTTTTTTATATTTCATAAATAAGTTTCAATGCCGCAGAAAGCTACAAAAACAGTCTGAGTTGCAAACATATACAACATTCCATTTCATTTTCTAAATATGAGCGAAAGCATTCCATTTCAAGACAGTTTTTCCAACTCGGAAAAATTCCTAAAAATAATAATATTTCCAAAGATGTCACTTCTTCTGTATCTACGAAACGAATTTAAAATTTCGTTTCAAAAAAACTTTTTCGATAATCTAAGAACTTTTCACTCGTTTGCCAATTCAAGAATTAGCAAAAAAATCTTCTTTTCCCCTTCCACCTTCTAAAAATGATTTTAAGGACGAAGATCAAGAAAAAAAAGTCGATTAGTTCCTTCCGTCCGAAACAAACGACGTGTTTGTGAAGATCTCGTTAATCGGTTCAACGCTCTGTAACAGGGAAGAAGCAGGGCACTTTCGCTTGAAATTGGGGTCCTCCGTGCCTCCTGGGGTTGCGAGGCGAGCATTCCACGTGGCCTGGATGCACCCGGCGATGGTCGAAATGGAGCTGCCTGCAGTGCAGACATCTATTTTGCTCGACCTTATTCAAGACCGAAAAATAAAACACCAGCAGAGCTCTCGAGGAAGTGGCGTAAATACCAAAAGTAAACAGACAAGATTAATTCAAAGCTAAAAATCCATTTCAGTGGGAACGCTAGCCTTAACACTCTTCCAATGAAATCAGATTAAGTTTGCTTTAGATTAGAATAGCTTTTAATGTTACGCCCTGTTGAGAAGTAATAAATGTATGCAACCGCTGAAGATAAAATATTTTTATTAAGTATGGCAAAACTGTTTCGTGGAAATAATTATATTTATGAATCGGTGTTTCTAAAGTGCTTTCTTGTAGGGAAGAGTTTAGTTATTTTATGATGATGCGTTAGTTTTGGAAATTAGGAAGTAATGTTCTTAGAAGAAATATACAAATATTTCACTGAATAGAAAATAAAATGTGAATATTTCGAAAAAAAAATCGAATATTTTTTTTTATATTATTAAATAGAATCAGTGGCGGACTGGCGAGGTTGCCAGCTTGCCCGATGGCAAGTGGGCCCCCTTAAACAGAAGACAATTTGGGCCCCCAGGAAATATGGGAGAGAAAAAAGAACTCTTTCTCTAAAGCAAATAAATAAAATAGCCCTGTACCCAAGGTCCGTGTTTCTTATATAATATTTAACTTACGAAATTTAAAATCAAATAACTTTAAACCTAGTTTTGTTATTTTAAACATAGAAAATTAAAGGGTGTTAAAAGGGATTTATTTTAAAAACGCGGAAAAATGAAATATATAATTAAATATAAAAAATTAAATACATATAATTTATTAATGTAATTAATGTTACGATTATAGATATGTGTGGGCCCTCACTGACACCTGGCAACCACTATTTTCAGACCCAGTCCGCCACTGAATAGAATGCCGGCCAAAGCACTTTCATTGGATTAGCATCTATTAAATTAAACATGAGCCATTTTATTAGATTAACGAAAGGAATTAAAAAAAACTTTTAAAAAGTCCCTAATATTGATTCCCAGTTTTTTCTATGAATGCAAGCATTCTCAGAGATTTTACTTAAGTTCATGTTCAAGCGATCACTGGTTCATTAAAACTGCTGTTATGTTAAATTTATTATTACCTATTTAATAACGTTTAACAAAGTAATATAAAGTTAAAGATTTAAATATAAATTTCTTCTCAGGGTAAAAAATTTTATTTCTCATATAAATTCAGCTTTAAATTCTCTTTAAAATGATTTCATTTTTTTTCTTAACTAAAGCTGTATAAATTGAAGACAGAAATGATTCTCTCGCCATTGTTTCACACTTTAAGTAAGTTAAAAATAATTTTTCAACTTCACAGTTTCGTCTAATATTATATTTGTGATGGCCAGATAGACTCGCGTATACTCATTAGCTTAATTTTTTAAAAAAACGTTTCAACAAAAAGTCTATCCCCAATTGCATTACTAGGAAAAATTCATGCAATGCATTGTGATGTGCATATGGCATTTCAAAATTGTTTTCAGGTTAGAAATACATC
This sequence comes from Araneus ventricosus, assembly GCA_013235015.1. Classification (NCBI taxonomy): domain Eukaryota; kingdom Metazoa; phylum Arthropoda; class Arachnida; order Araneae; family Araneidae; genus Araneus; species Araneus ventricosus. The sequence goes on from BGPR01000856.1 coordinate 195,652, forward strand.
AAACTGGAACATTCTTCCTACATGAAAGCAATTTAGATATCCTTAATAAACTTTTGAGACTGATACCGTTGTAATGAGTAGCTAATTAAATACTAATTCCTGAGGAAGAACTCTACGAGCAAATGGGGCGTGTCATTCGACCCATCGAAAAGAAACACAATATCCTTTGTCTAATCTATGTTATAAATGTGATTGACTGCGTGTGATGTAAAAAGTTGAATAACTCCGTATCGGTTCATGCATCGAACAAATCTTTTGATATTTCTCTTTCTTCACGTGTTTCGTAACAAAAATTTCGATACATCGCGTTTTTTAAGACATTTTTTCACGCTCAATAGATTTCTTTTTGTTGACGAAATAAGACCGAGTTTATGCATTCATTTTCTCGTTTTTCTTTTCTTTTCTGACGTAACAGAATCAACCTTTAAATACTTCTTAGTTTCCGCGGTTTGTGTAATTGTTACTTCGGTTTCGTTGTTTTCGTTCAATTGTTCTATAAATAAGGCCACTGTTTTGAGGTCAGTCGTGTAATCGATATTGGATCTCTATCAGAGGTAATTGGTGCGTTTTATTTTCTCAGGCAAAGATGGTGATACGAAGGCATTTTATTATCGCTGACGAGGGTAATTCATTAGTGTTCCTGACATTAACCTTCCAGCGGGCGCGCGTATGTAGGAGATGCTTATATCGTACATCGTATTACATCCTTATATCGTTCTTTTATAAATTTAAGCGCAATTTTTATTTATCTAATCTTTGCTTAGTATAAAGCTAATAAATACAGATTACATAAATAGAAGTGGCATTTATTTTTGTACAACAACACGATATAAATATTTAATACGGTGCTCGATATAAGCATCTCCTACATATGCGAGCCTGTTGGAAGGTTAATATGGAAATGTGACGAGGGTAGATAGCTTTTGAGACACAGCGCAAATGCGAAACCTTTTTTTTTTTTGAAGAGTCAAAACCCCAATCAGTTATTCGGTTTTTAGGTTAGGAATCAGTTACAAGGACATTTCAATAGCTGAGGCATCAAACTTATTTATCTTGAAATTAATTTGTAACATTCAAAATTTCGGACGGCTAATTCCGTATCAAAACCTTGCTAAGTGAAACTAGAACGCGTAGCACAATTAACAGAGTACGAGGGGGAAAAAATATCGCCATAAGAGGAATGCCTAAGTTTTCTAAAAACCGCGTTGGAGGTGTACTGTCGCGATTTTGGTTTTATGTGACGATAAGATTGACTATATTAACAAATACTGAAGATTTACTAATACCATGGAATATGACTTCATTCGTTTTTTCACACAACTGCAGTTTTAGAATTTCCATTTCTGTTTATTTATTACTAGCCTCCTTCGGCGGCCAGCTTGTTCGCCGGGAATCTAATTTCAATTGAATCTTGCATCATTTTATATTCATGGTTCCCTTAAAAACGTAAGCAGATTGTAGTAGATATTTAACTCCTGTTTTTTTAGTGACTTTGCACCTGTTCTGTTCACTGTCTACATAACTGTCCCTAAAGGAGTCAAATAACTGACCATGTCGTGTAACATCTAATTGCACATTGTCAGCGCCATCTTCACTTTCCTATTCCTCTTGTAAAATATGCATTCGATTTCAAAATTAAAATGCCGCAACACATTTTATGGCCAGCGGCATGTTTCCTGAGTCAAAACATGCTGAAAACAGAATGAAAACATATCAGCCATAATTCATTCAGCTTGATGGATATATTTTTTCATGTACCTAATATCTCAGAGAGTTTGGTTTAGAGACTCCACAAAAATTTTGATGAAATAAAATATGAAAGTAAAATGTATTAGGATATAACCTTATCTTTCAACAATGAAAGAGAAACACGCAATTATATATTTGCTTAAATACTGTAAACGGTTTGAATTGCGTTGCAACAATGATAAGTATTGTTGTAAATTATACAAAAAAATATTTTTAAAAATTTATTAAAATTAGAGAAAAAGTCGTATGGCAACTTAATTGATATCATTGACAAGGTAAGTTTTTACACTTTCAGATGGCGTAAAAATGTTTTTTTGCTGTAATATTTTCGGAAGTTATTAAGGAAAATCGCCAAAATAATTTTTAATTAATTAAAATTTCAAAAAAAGAGCTAAAACATGAACATTCCCACCCTCCAAAGTATGTTTGTGCCAAATTTCGTAGCTCTAGTTAAAGTGGTCTACCCTGTAGAGCGCCAACACACACATACACACATTCTCCTTTATTATTAGTAGAGATTAGTTGATAACCCGGATTTGCACGGGATCCATATTTTTTCATATGCACGTCTCCGTTTTTTTCCTACAAATATCATCAATAATTTCTCCCAACAAATGTAAATCTTCTTTGAATCCTTTCTTGATGAAATAAAACTTTCAAATCTCTCTTTTGTATTTCCTTATTCACAGAAAAACTGGTGAAATAAAAAAAAAAAGGAAAGGTAATCCATTAGGATAATACCTTTGTTTTCAACAATGGAAGAGAAACATGCAAATAAATATTTGTTTTAACAATGGAAACGCTTTTGAATTTCACTTGCAATAATGAAAAGTATAGTTGTAAATTATGCCTAAAATATTTTTTAAAAATAATTAAAATCATAAGGAAAATGTTACGGCAACTTAATTGATAATGTAATGTTTCCTTCCCGCGAGCTTAATTCCCATGAGAAAAAAAGTGCCGGCCCTTTTGATACTGGCGATAAACAGCAGGAGAGTTGCACCTGGACATCGTTAACGAGACGGGCGCAAGAAGACGGACTTCACACAGAGGGCCGCCACAATGTCGATGAATAAATCACTGTCATCGCGGACATTAGCGGTACCTTTTTGGTGATTCCTGAATAGGCCGGTGGTGACGAAACTCAAGGAGCTTCCCAGAATAAGAGGTAGACCACTCGGAAGGTGAGTTATTGGTCAACGAGAGTACGATTATCCAGTGAAGGGAAAGA
>BGPR01000856.1:198641-382066 GCA_013235015.1 Araneus ventricosus
TAGTGAATAAAAGTACTTAGGCCAACCTAAGCTTGAATTATTTGGTCACACTTAGGCCAAGACATTACAATAACATTAAAAAGATCATTTTTTTAATTTTCCGATGCTGTAAAAATTATTTTATTGCTTTAATATTTTTGGAAGTTATCAAGGAAAACCGCCAAAATTTCGCTTAATTTAATAAAAACTCTAATTAAAGTTTTAAAAAACGGCTCCGAGGTGCACACTCCAAAGTATGTTTGTGCCAAATTTCATACTTCTAGATCCAGCGGTTTGCCATGTAGAACACCCACACACACACATTCTCCTTTATTATTAGTACAGATTAATATTCTCTACTTAATATATTCTATTAATTACTATTATTATTAATCCTTAATAGTTTTGTTTTCTCTACTGTCTAATTAGATGGCATCATTTCTTTGGGAAATGTGTTCTCGTTCTAATTCAAATGAGATATCATCGAACATTAGAGTTGTTCATGAATAGTATGTAATTTTGTTCGGAAATAATAACATTTATCAATGAATTAATTTTAGTTTCTTGGTTCAAAAATACAACAATTCGACGCACGTACGCAAAACAATGAAGCTGTTCAAGAACCAGATGCATCGAAATTTCTCTGAAATAGAGAACACCGTCATAAGAAACTGTTCAGGATTTCATAACTATGGTATTTTTCGCCATAATGTCTGTAATGTTATGCTTCGCAGGGGCATTCTGTAATGTTATGCAATGCTTGCAAAAATCAAGGAAAACAGTCGTCAGCTTTATTGAGGAATACTTGAAGGGGAAGGTCGTCATGCAGCGACGGAACATTTTTCTCCTTTTCAGACCTCGTCCACTAAAAATGATCTATTCAAACGATTTAGCAAAAATTGCTTTTGAACGCATCATAGATGTCCTTCCAAGTAAATTTCTTTATGGATCAATTAAAGAGAATGCAATTATATGCTTAGTTTAGTTGTATGATATGTATTTGAAAGACAATTTAATGATATGTCAAACATTCGAGGAAAATATTTTTGCTGTCTGGGGACGAATCATTGCAAAATTTCTATGCTATGACCGAAATCCTCATCAACAGATAAAAAAACGGATTTATATTCATGATAATCTTGTCAGAAAAACACAGGTTAAAGATTTGCTGTAAGATAATTGCTAGTTCCAGTCGTCCAAATTTTAAATTAATACTACTCAATTCTCGTTAACGACCAACTTAATTTAAAGTGTAAAAAAAAATATTAAAAATTTTTCAGAACTTATTTCTTTTTCTTCATTCAGACACTCGAGTCTCTTAATGGTATTTGAATGAACATGCGTATAATAAAAGGAGTATATATCATAATACAATAGGCTAATGAAATATGTGCAAATATATTCGTACGTAAAATATTCAGGTCCAACAGCAAGTTACTCGTTCCAGATTTTTACCTTTTGATTCTAGGCAAACGAAATTAGAAATTCTAGACCATATACGTAGACAAATTAACTGTCAATGGCGCTCGTATTACTATATTCTAGTACGTTCAACATATTAATTGATTGCAAATCAGTTAATGGAATTATATGGCAACCCGGCAACGATGCAAGCTCTTATTTCAGTTCTAACGCTCCGAGCTAGTTTAGGTAAAGAGAAGTTTATTTAAAACTAGCAGAGTCGTCCAGCGTTGTCCGGTCTTTTTCAGGTAAAAATCTTTTGTAAGACAGGAAACTAAACAATATTTTATAGATAACATAATGCTTATTAATATTACTTTATTGCTGGAATATTTCTCAATTTTTTTTATGAAAGGGTTCATAAATACAATAATTTATAAATATTACAAAAAATGCTTTATCATATAGTATAGAATATTGCATTGTCAGCCAATGTTTTTGGGCATCCGGGCACCTTATTATTTTAGGAATCCAGGACAACAAGCTTTCTTGCTAATTGGTCCATTTGTTGAATGTCTTTCAATGACTGACAGCCCAGTAGTGTGCGAGATACGGACCATTTCTCAATACAGCATTTTTTTTCTTTTCGAAGGCAACTACAATGTGAGAGTCATTTTTGAAGTAAAATGTCAACAATTAAAGCGTCTAAATCAACTAATGAACATGTTTCACCCAAATTGCTCCAGCAGTTCTAAATAAATATTTCTGTATGTCTTCTCGGTCGTTATCATCCTAAAAGGGTGATAAAAACTATTTAAACCCTCTATATTTTTAGTTCGACACAGTGAAACCTGCGAGTTATGTTTCCTTTCGATCAGTCCTTTTTTACTTGTCCTTCGGAGACATTGCTCCAAGCTGCACTGAAGGACTGGGTTAGGTATTATTTACCCAAAAGTAGTACTTCATGTCGTTTAATGAGCACCATCAAAATCGCTCCGGCAATATCGAGTTTCGTGTCAGTCGGCCTATGTCTTCGCTCCACCCTACCTCAGGTATTGGATGAGCATTCATTTACCCCTGAAGTGCTTTTATTTGGCCTATGAGGAATACTCGCATCAAGTGTCATCAAATTGCTCCATTCGTATTAAACTCCATGTCAATCGTCCATTTGCATATTTAAATGACTTTGTCCCACCTAACCTCAGAGATTCGGTTGGTGTTTATTTAGCCCTACAATATTTTTAGTTGGCAAATTAGAAATATATGGACCGAAATTCATCAAAATCGCCCTAGCTGTATCCAACAGCATGGCAATCGGCTCAAGGGTTTTCATGTATTTTGACGGTTTTGCCCCACCCTACTCTGAGGAATTCGATTAGCGTTTATTTACCCCTAAAGTACTTTTAGTCAGCATGTGAGAAACATTTATACCCTGTGTCATCGAAATTGCCCCAGTCGCATCAATTTTCATATCAATCGGTCCATTTGCTAGATGTATTTGCACGACTTTACATCACCCTACTCTCAGGGATTGCGTTAGAGTTTATTTACTCACACAGGATTTTTAATCAGCCACTGAAAAACATATCTACCGTATTCCATTAAAATCGCCCGCCCTAGCCATAGGCAACAGCATGCCAACCGTCCAAGAGTATTTTGACGAACCCACCTTTCTGTGAGGAATTGAATCAGCGTTTATTTATCCACACATTACTTTAAGTCAATCTATGAGGAATACATGTGCTCAGTATCATCAAAATTACCCCAGCTATAACAAATTTCATGCCAATCGGCCTATTTATCGAATGTATTTAATGTAACGACTATGACTCACACTACCCTGACGGATTGGATTAGCGTTGATTGCTCTTATATTATTTTTAGTTGGCTAATTAGAAGTATGCGTAACAAATTTCATCAAAATCGCCAAAGCCGCCAGGCTTGTCACTCGGCCTATTTGTTACATGCATTTTGGAGACTTTTCCCTTCCCTACCCTGAGCGGCTGCGTTAGAGCATATTTAGTACTTCAAGTCGGCTAATGAGAAACCTGTGTACCAAGTTTTATCAAAATTGGTCCAGCCGTTCGGAAGTGATGCTGGAACAAACATTTATACAAACATACGTTGAGTTTATATATATAGATTAATTTTACGAATAAATTTAGAACAATAAACTGGTATCGCTGTTAGTATCATTAAATTTCTGCTGCTCAAAATACCGGCTTGTATTTTACTAAACTTAAAAATTACTAAATCTTAATATTGGTAATTAGTAATAGGTAGGAAAACAAATTGATTTCCAACAAAATTTTTCAAGCTATATTAAATATATTTTCATTTCTCATTAATAAATGTACATTTGCTTACTTCGTCTTTATTGGTTCATGTATTCTTACGTTTTCAGAAAAGTTTATTTAATCAAAAAATGAATTGCGGAAATACTTTTAAACAGAAAAAGGAAAGTTTTAGAAACCGTGTCCTACATGTAAAAGAAATTCATTCTTAGCGTAAAAACACTTATAACAGAGTTCTGCTAAGATACACGAAATTACTTTGTAGATTCTCTTTTATTACCTATTTCCTGATTAGTGCTATTATTGTAGCCACTATGAGAGTTTCTTTGGCGAAGATGAAGCACAAAAAATAGCTAGTGACCCTTTGTGTCCTAATAGGAAATGAGAACTCCCCTTCTTTTCGCGCGTGAAAAATTCTTAACTAGTCATTTTATTACTTTGACCTGCATAGTTTCTTTTGATGGTACTACATAATGTAACTGCCAGCAAATATATTCAGAAGGGAAACACACATTTAAATGAGCATAATCCCTACCTACTGTCTGTCTGGAGAAATAACGACGTTTCAGTCACGACAATAGATTCCTTGAGTCGTTACTGTTCAAGTTTGCAGTGCGATCATTAAACAAAAGCATTATGCTGGTTTGCATTTAAGACAATCCTAATTTTTGCTATGGAAGTTTAAAATTGCAAACTAGTTGCTTGCTGCACTGCTTGTACATACAATCATGACTTCATATATAGAAGCTATAAAAAAACTTTATTTCTTGGCCATTTTTTGGTAATTCTGAAACATCGTTTTTTGTTAGATAATTGGCCTCTCTATCCTTAGAGTCTGCCTGTTTCGTGAATGAAGCTTTTTGCAAAACGTTCTCCATTAAAATTTCAGCAAAACGTTTGCCAGAATTTTTCATTGCATGCTTTAATTTATTGCAGGCAATGTAATGTATTTTCTATGGTTATTACGCTTTGTATGGTTTGCAAGATATCATCAATTATTATATTCTTTATTCCTTCCTTACTAATTGGCCTGCAAAGACAAAAGAAAAAAGCTGAGCAATCTCCATTTTAGACTCTTTATTCCAAATTGAAAACATCTCCGGGATTTTCCTTCTTTTTAATCTTCCGTACATTATTCGTATTTAAAAATTAAAAATAAATTAAATTAAAAAAGAATTTTACAAACACATTTTTAATAATGTTCTATACAGCAGAATTTTTTTATTTTAATTATTTTCTACTTTTTAATATCGTGATCTGTTGTTTCTTAAACTCACTGGTAGGTGGGCCACCGATGAGGAAGCGAAATTTAAGTTAATTAATAATCAAATGATAAATTAAGTTCTGAAAATATTATGATAGTATATTGTTTTCGAGAATAGCCTCACGCCCATCTAATTGTTCATTAACAGTAATGGTTACAGGTACAGGAGCATGAAACGCGTTCTTTCATCAAGAATACACAGGTGTACAAAATTTCAAACTTTAACTCATTAGGAAGCAGTGAAATATTGATTAAAAAATTCCATGAAACAAGTCAAGTTAAATAAAAGTATTTAAAAAATCATTTCATTCAGTGTTTGAAAATTAGCTTCTGAAGAATTCGCCTTTATTTCAGTTCCGTAAGTTAATTTCTTTTACAAATGCTATCAATTTGCGTTATGTGTAAGCTCGTGTTATCATTAGCGAAGAGGGCAAAATAACCAGACATCCTGTATTATCCCAGTTTTCAATTTACTACCCAGGCTTTATTCTCCTGATATCGGGAAGGTTCCCATTTAAAGTTCTCAAAACCTGTACGCTTTTACCAAAGAGCAACATCTTCGTAACGCTGAAAAACCGAATCCGCAATCTGACTTTCACGTATGCCATTTAAGCCAGCAAAAGCATCGACTGGAGTGCCTCTCTGCGTATCCTTTACCTGTAGGTTCAATTAGCTTTCCGGTAGGTCAGGGTTAAGACTCTCGTGGCTGGAGAAATATTTACCTTAAGTCTAAGCAAGCCTGTTTGGTAATCGAGAACCTCTCGCTGAGATGTTAGTTCAGCATCACGCAAGAATGAGTAGGCTGAATGAAACCTAAAACGCTGGAAAAAATCCAACCATAGAGGAAAAAGTAAAAACTGTTTTCGCAATGATCGAAATGCGTCGTATACATCAAAATGTTGTATGTCAAAAACCACACACAGCTAAACATACGAAGTTTGGACACAACAACTTGAACCGCTAGCGACATACGGCATTTTGTGACAACATACGGCAATTTGAGAGCAGATGTTGTTAACTTATATGAGTGTTTCGCATAAATGAAATATTTTCGCAAATTTGACATACGACATTTTGCTATAATAATGACTGTATAGTTCTTGTAAAATAGACACGCATGTGAAAATGTTCAAATTTGAATAGTTTAATACAGTCAATTTCAATAGAAGAAAATGTTATAAAAACATTTTAGGACCGATTCAAGCATTTAATTTAAAAAATACCATCAATAGAAAAAAAATTGTTGAAAATTTTTTGGAGTTTTTGTCCAAACAATTCAGAAGATGCAAAGCTTTATTGTACAGTAAAAAAAATTACCTAAAAAAATTGCAAACATTAATCATTCTGATTTGTCAACTTCAATAATTAAACATTTCATTTAAAGCAGAAAAGCTTGTTCATTTGATTTATAAACTTCAAATCAAGTTCGGTTCACACTTCATGCGTTTAAAAAAAGGTTTCCTTCTCACTCCATTATGTGTGAAAAGTATTATTATTAGGAAAGTAACAATCAATAATTCTTTGTAGAAAATTTAAGAAAAAAATAGAAAAGCCTTCTTCAGTATCAAACTCATTCTTTAGCAAAATGTTTTAAATATTAAAATGATTTCATGTCTAAGTTAGCTTCAGTTTTCTGGTTAAACATTCGTGACAACAACTGAAATAGTTTCACTACATACGTCCCGTGAAAGTACTTAAAATTATTTAAAGCATTCCATTAATTAGCAGATTATTTATCACTAATTAAGAGTTTCAATTTATAATGACATAGAAGCTTATAATAACATAGCTTAACATTTAAGTCAATAGAGCATAACCTGGTTGGTTAATTGCGTACATTTCGCGCTCCATTAACTTTCGACTCGGAAAAACATCAGTATGTCTGAATTTTCCTTTACGTTTATTTTATTCGTTAGAGCGCAAAGTACTCTGTAAATTTATTCAAATAATGAAAAGTATTCCTCGGTGTATAATAAATTTTAAAATATAGTAAATAAATGTTACATTCATAGAAAATGTGAAGGCACTCATTAATCGCAAACGAAATAAATCTCCGGGTTTTTTTTATGGATAGTTGAAATTTTTTTCTCAGAAAATTCGAGAAAACGCAGAAAGTTTAATCTCATTTAACATACTCTAATAACTCATCATGGAGCTCTAACATTAAGAGTGCAAGTTTAATCGTTGTTAACCATAATGAGCATTGCCAGAATGCCGTTTCTAGTTTTAACTGTCCGCATCAAATTTTGGATCAAATGCATCAAATCGTCGCTTAACATGCAACACCACCCATCTCAATTTTTTGAAATTTCAAAGAGGAAGAAAATACTCAATTTTTCGCAACCAATAACGAATATTTCGGAATTTTTTATTTTTTTTCCACATACGGTTGAAACGTGCGGTTTCATGTTCATATCAGATGTCGAAAAAATTCAGAAATATTCGTTATTGGGTGCGAAGAATCGAGTATTTTCTTCCTCTTTGAAATTTCAAAAAATTAAGATAGGTGGTGTTGCATGTTAAGCAACGAAATGGTAGACTCTTAATCTTTCTGTCTTTCCGTGTCTACGAGAACGTTATAAAAAATGCCTCTTAGGTAGACCAATAAAATTTGGTATACAGTCTTTTCAACCATAATTACGAATCTGTATCATATTTTGGGCAAAATCCTTCTACGGAAAAAGGTACTGTAGAATCAGACTCAATAAAATAGCTTCTCTTTATATAAAAATAATTTATTTAAGCTTTTCACAAATAAACGTTGTTATTTCGGACATCAATTTTTGTAGAACTCTTTTCGCCAGATCAAAAAATTAATAATGTTTCCGATCAATTCACATCTCGCTCAACAGTCTTCGTTTCGATCCAAAAACTTCTTAAAATATTTGTTGAAACCGTATTTAGCTGTTGTAGGTTGAAATATCGCTCGTTTACGCCAAATTCGTTACAGATTTTTCCGAAAGTGCATGCGTCTCTTTTTAATGCACGACAACTTCACTACTGACCTCAAAACGAGATGTATTGTAGAACTACAAGGGAAAGTCGAAGGGATAACAATCTCAATGATATCATGCTTATTCTATCATTATTATGCGAGTAACAAGTGGTCGTTTCTTTTCCAGTGTTCGACGCATGGGGCAAGCCTGGTGGAGGTATGTTCGAAGGTAACTTGGGTCACTTGGGCGACTACGATGAGTGCGTGGATCTCGAAATGCCTGAACTGAAAGATCCGGACGACCCCAGCAGACACCAGAGGGGGAAATATTGCCTCTCGCAGTTTCAGCCCCTGCTGCCCCCGCAACCACGACTCTACACTCTCTACCACGTCATCCCGGAGCTGAGAAACATCAGCGAAAAGCAAACAGTAAGCTCGTTTCTTTTTTTATCCTTGTCCTACATTTTTTTTAATCTTTAAAGAGATGTTCGGGATTTAGTTGCAGAAGACAGGAAATAAAATACGTAAGAAAAGTTCCCATTTTTATAATAGGGGGAGTTGGGATAGATTGATACGCGGGAACATTGATACAGTTCTTAAATTTTGATGATTGGAATGGCTCAAGATGTCCATATCTCCCCATATATATGCCTTGTAACCCTTAGCGCACGGTATATTTTTTGGCCATTTTAAGTCAAAAATTAATTTACAAATGAACCAAACCGCTAATCTTCCAGTCGAAGTAAATTTTACTCTAAGCACGCGTTGTGTGATTTCTTTCACTATTTACGTTTTCCTGCCAGGGAATCTACTCCAAAGGTAGGAAAAAACATTTATTTTTCTTGACCATATTAAGTTTTGAGGTTTTTTAGAGTTGATTTTGAGTGAACACTTGTTTTATGTAAAAAATGCTCTTGGGTCATATTGATACAATTGACTACGGGGCATATTGATACGCGTCTTCTGTGTGTATCAATGTACCTCAACAGCAACTACTTTGCAAAATCGTCTTCAGAAATAGAAAAAACTTAAAAATGAACTATCTAAGAGAAACACTCAATTAAGCATTTGTATAAACTATGAAAAAGGTTTGAATTTCATCGCAAAAATAAGAAGAATTGTTGTAAATTAAGTTTAAACTATTTTTTTACGAATTTAATAAAATTGGAGAGAAAAATTGTACGGAAATTTAATTAATATCATCAAAAAGATATTTTTTTCCATTTCCAGATTGTGTGAAAATTATTTTTGCACTATATTTCTTTCGCAAGTCATCAAGGAAGAACGCAAAAATTTCCCTTAATTTTTAATTCATTAAAATTTCGAAAAACGGCTTCGAGGTACACATTTTCTCCCTCCAAAGTACATTTACACACACATTCTCCTACATTATTTGTAGAGATAAATTATTTTCTGAGGCATTATTGTTTCAATTTTCCAGTCTCATTAAAAATATGGAAATTTTATTAAAATAAAAGTTTGTTTCTTTGTTAAACTTTTAAAACTTGAATGGGAATATAAAGTTTATTGATAAAACAAATTTTGTTTTGATTCCAGACCTATTAACCATCATAATTTTCAATATCTCCATGTGTATCAATGCATCCGTTGTATGGGACAGATTGATACAAATCCATTTTTAGGAAAAAAGTGTAATAAATATTTTATTATTTCATTCATGACCAAAACTAGACTGAAATCCTCTATTAGATTAACAAATGCATAAATATAGTGTATTAGTTCTAATTATTTCCTTTGGTAAACTCATTTTTTAGCTTTCCAAAAAAAGTGTATTGATGTCCCCGTGTTCCCCTACATTTGAACTGTTGTGAAGAAAAAAACCGATATCGCCACGTTGCCGGTTAGTAAGATGCAAAGGAAGACTATAGTAATTCTTATTTTCTTTTGCTGCACGTCAGCGACTTTCTTCAATCTACGCAGTCTGTTGTATCGCGTACTTCTTTTACATGCAGTGAATAGTCCAATTATAGAATTTTAAGTTTGAAAACTGTGATTTAGTCATCTATAGTGTTTCATTTAGAAGATAGAAATGATCTGACACTTTTACTGCTTCCTATGCCCTATACATTTTTCTACGAATCGAAGCAACAACACAGATTGCAGCCATGAAAATAAGCTGTCTAAATTAGGCATTAGGGAAAATTTGCAAGCCGAGTGGTTAATAGTGAAATGAATAATATTGACAGAGATAATTGCATCTTAAAAGCCACAAATATTACTGGGATTAGGTACAAATTGAGCGCGGAAAGTTAAAATCAATATATCTGGTATATGAAAAAAAAAAACTTCTAGTTTTTTCTTCCACCATTCTTTGTCCTCTTTGTGGGAATGGACTGTCAGACCAGGTGAAAGTGTTTATGTTAAATCTACGGAAGGAAATTTTTTCTTAATCTAACTGAGCCATTAAGTAGAAAAGCGTTGCTAAGAGACGTTCATAGCAAGCGAATATTGTCTCTAAAAAGAGTCAAGCGTTGCTAGGAGCGTGTATACACACACAGCCAACAGCACAGCTAAGTAGAGTCAAATTGTGTTACGCGACGTTTACATCAAGTTGGAATAAATTATCGAAAATAATTCTTACGATTAAAAATGCTTACCAGTCTGACTGTTATTATGTTTTCGAAACGTGGAAGACCAAGCTGTGAGCGGCAAATGCTTCAAGCCAAATCATCGACATTGTAAGAGAATACGCGCCTTCAGTTGGTCAACACCAGGCCACATTAAAGTTCAAATGCTGGAATCTATGGGCCAGCATTGCAAGTCATTACCTTTTCAGCTATATGGAGCCATTACAGTTGTGTTGCCGGAATGGAAAAGTCGTATTGGAAACATTCCCAAACCCTCCTCAATTTGAACAGTTAGCAGCATCGTGGACTAAATACTCGAAATGCATCCGTCAACTGAAAAGGAGCGTGGCTTTGGCATCATTTACGGCCACTTCTGTTCAGGTCCGAAAATTTTACTGCTCAGAGACAAATCTGCCTTCATCTTTTATCACTTTGCAGTTTTGCTGAAATTTGGGCCCAAATCTCATCATCGATAGCATCAAATGAAAAGATTGCAAAATATCTTTTTGGTTAAAATTCAACAAATTTTCCACTTCGACTGGCATTTGCGATTGCTATCAACACATCCGATAGACAATTTTTCAACTGTGTTGGAATTCACCTTGCGTGCCTTAATTCAAGAATCAGAATAAGATGTAAGTTGTCATATCGAAAATGGAGTTTACTCTGAAGTCCTTGCCAATGAACCCGCTGGTGTGGTTTGGAGATGGGGTGCCAGCTCAGGTCGGGACGTTAGGGTCAGGGACGTTAATATAATTAAATTAATCCTTGCCAACGAAAATAATCGTTTATTAAAAACCCTTTTTTCAAACATTTGATGTCTGGTATAGCTAACATATGGTCGATCTAATTTTTTAAAAACAATTTAACTCTCCAAAATATGAAGACATTATGAATTTTATACATATAAACATGGAAATATAGACATTCAGAGCTTACAAGCAAGAATAAATGAAGTGCATAAATTTTACTGAGTTTTATTTCGAAAAAAATCTTATTGAGGTTGTAATATTTAACTCAGAGTTCCTTCTCAGCATATTGATACCAGAGCAAAAGATGGGCTCATTTGTATTAGGGTTGCGACACCTACAATGCATCTGATAAGCATGCATGATCAATCCTTTTGCGCATGCGGGCTTGAATGCCTGCAGTAAATTTTGGACTAGCGTTTTGGTTTATCTTACAGACATTCACGCTCGATTGTCGAAATCGAAAATTGCGAATTTGTAAGAATTCCAAAGAAATAAGAATTATCAAAACTGGACTGCCTAAACAGGGATACACAATTCTATTTTTTTTAAAAATTATTATTATTATTTCTGAATTGCCAATATTAGATTGTATATATTAAAACAACTCTTCTTTTTCTGTTTATTTCAGAGTTTCGGTGCAACAGCTAGGAATGCCCACTGGTTCTACCTCCTGAGGTTCAGGATGGGAGCATGCGTGCCAAGTGCCTGCACCAAAGAGGATGTGCACAATATTATGGCCCAAAGTAAGTTCTAATCAGATTTTGCAAGGACTATTTTTTTAAAAAAAACTACCAAACGGTGGATATTTTTTGCAATACCACAGGATTATAGCAAAAATTTCTTCGTTGGTGAAAAGAATATTATTTTACTCACTTATTTTTTAAATATTATTAACTAATATCTTTATGGTAAAACTGAAATAGTTATCTTATCCATGAAGGTATTTCACGACACTAAACAAATTTTTCTTTTTTAGTTCCTTCGCAGCTCCACATAAAGGGCACCACTGATATCGTAACCTGTGAAACCAAGCAATCTTTTACAGTCACCAACGGTCAAATTGCAGTTTTGTAAGCATCATTTTTGTATGCATCTTTATAACCACAAAGCCTCGTAGCCCGAAATTTGCTTCGCCTACATCAGTATCATCTTTTATAGTAATTGCTCTTGGTTAATATACTCTAGATATGACAACAACGTAATGGCTATTAAATGACTTATACATTTTCTGTTAGCTCTCTCGAATTGCAGAAATTGCAATTTGAATTGAATTAAAGTTCATAATATATAAATTAAATTTAGCCTAATATCATACTTAATGCATGGAAAAAGTTATTCAATTTTTTAAAAATGTAGCGGTTGCAATTCACTGCCTTCTCCTTTTTATGGTAGGTGGCGCTACTAGAGCCATCCGGGTTTTTCCCATGATGCCCCTCTCTCTTTTTTCTGTGTACTTGTCTTGTGTTGTTGTTCTCTGTCTTGCGTCTTGTACCTTTTAATGTACTGTGTCGTGGAACTTAGCCATCTAATAAAAATGGTTCCTGAAATTGAATTAATTCTTCAACAGCGGCATTCCATGAGTGTCGTCCCTCTACAAAAATAGGAAATCTCTTTATTTACATATTTAATATCATTGGTATTATGTTAATGATGCAAAGACATTTTAAAATATCGAGTTGATTAAAAAATAGCTACAATTTTGAATTAAATTTCAAGTTATCTTATTCTGGTTTTTGAAGATGGAAGCAAGATTATTCAGGCGTTTTTTTTTTTTTAGTGTTGAGTGAAAAGTATCTTCTCTTTCATTCTTTTAATTGTACTATTGTTTCTTTTCATGCAACAAAATTAATGAAATAAATTTCATAAATATTATGAAATGAATTTTCATTTATTTTGTCATCCGCAAAATCGCAATTTAACATCTGTATGCAGTTATGCCGTCAGGAATCATCTCCAATATACACACAACCTTTATTCCAACACGTTATAGGAAAATTTTCTGAAGCAACCCTTTTCTTCTCTTCAAAATTTACTGTTGCATTAAAACTTATTTGTTGTGCAACATATTTGAATTGGTTGAATTTTGCACGCCGGCAGACATGGGTACAATTTTATAAAATGTTTTTTCTTAGAATTTATTTATTTATTTTTGAGGTTTATGCGCCCTATGTAACTTGTTAAGGAAGGGATGGCATGTTTCAAGTTCGCCTCGGACTGAAAAAATTGCAGCTAAACCACTACACAGTATCAGCAACAAACGGTTGGAGTATTTAAAATAAACATTCAAAAGAGTTGCCGTCCGAAGCTATTCACGCATCTCATATTGTTATTCATACAACTGTGTTGTGCTATTGTAATTTTGTATTCCCGATAAACCTGTGATGCACACTTTATCTGATTATCTTTTCCTTCGACCTAATTCACTCTTAATTAGCTTCCTGTAATTACTAACTTAATTCACTTCCTGTAGTTGGCGCCCCTCGTGTTTCCGATCCCACGTCTTGTAGTGAAAAGTGCACGCCTGACCCACCCTTTCCGCATCCACCCGATCAATTCCATCTTCACAGCCGAAGCGCTTGCCATTTGTCAAGCGATTGATCATCTCTCAGTTGCTGACAGTGATCTGCTGATCTTGACAGACAGTTTTTCAGTCTTGAAAGCACTTGAGAATTTGTCTATCAAATCTCTCAAAGTCATCCTTCGTTTAGCCCATAAAATTTTAACGAGAGCCAAGTTTAATAAAAAACTTGCACTGGTTTGGACTCCGGGGCACTCAAGTATTACTTGGAATGAAAGGGCGGATTCTCTCGCCAAAAATGTCACGGAGTCGGACCTATACATTGAGTGGATCGCAGTGGAAGATATTTGTTCATACTATAGTAATTTTTCTATTCAAAAACCGATTGAAAACTTTCGAAATAGCAAATATCTAGAAATCCTGGGAGACCTACCCTCCATCTTATCCCTTGCGCCATGGTTGAAAAATGGACGCGAGGATATCAGCATTACTCGCATTTTAACCCGAATGATCATCACCCCAGCTCTCTTGCACAGATTTGGACTTCACAACAACCCCTTTTGCTCCGTGTGCAATCAAGAAAACACTATCGAACATATTCTTTTAATCTGCAAGAAGTATTTGGCCCACAGAAGGATTCTCTGCTTGAAACTCAATCTGAATCTTCAAATTTTTTCCTCATACAAAGTTTTCCTTCAGACGATTCGCTCTTCTAAGCGCCATCTTCAGGTTTTTCTTCGGTCGCTGAAACTCTTCGACATCTACTAACTGTGACTCTCGGATACGACAGCCGCTATAGATCCCAAACTCCAACTAACTGACCTACCCTTAAAAGACCTTTTGGGACACCCTGCGTGAAGTTTAATAAAGAGACATTCTTCTTTTGAGTCAGATGAAACCTTAAAACTGTAGCTAAAGTGAAAACCTTATTCGTTTTTCAGAGCGGTGATTGGATTGTTTGCTCTCCTGATGGTCATCGGCACCGCTTTGGATGTGGTCACTCTTCTTAGACAAGGAGACGATCCTGAACCTCCCACCATCACCAAAAGTAAGGATGCTCTCGAGTCGACTTTCATTTTGATACAGTTGATACCATCTGTTTAAGTAAAGTTGGTTATTCAATAAAAAGAAAAAAAATGCACTTATTTTTTGAGTTACTTAATTTGCTAAATGTAGCCAAGAGAATGTAATTTAAATGATTTTCTAAAAAAATTATGCATACGATCAGTGGTGGGGGTTCATTTTATTTTCGAAAAACACAGAGGAATAATTTGTTTTAAACCAGTGGTGCGCAAACCGTGGGTCGCGAGAAAATTTTTGTGGGTCGCTAAATTCAAAGAAATTTATTTGAAAATAAAAAAATATAAGACTTTTCTTTAAAAACCATGGTTGCGATACATCTGGGGGTCGCGACAAAATTTTGCATAAAGTAAGGAGGTCAGAAATGAAAAAGTTTGCGCACCACTGTTTTAAACGAATAACAGCTGGAAAAAACCGAGCCATTTGAGTTTTTTGAAAATAAACGATATGTCCATCACTAATCATATGGATTTTTTTAAAATAATTTAAATTACATTCTCTTGGCTACATTTAGCAAATAATGTAGCTTGAAGATTAATGAATTTTAATCATGACGCTTTCAGTTTGCAGTCAAAAGATATTTCAGTATAACATCTAGAATTGACTTAAGATTCTCATATTTTCAAAAATCCAGAAACGTGACAGTTGTTGAAAAGCACAATCAAACATCTCTTCCTTAAACATTGATTAAATATTTCTCTTTTTTGCAGAGACCTTCTACAAAGCCCTGGTGAGCTTCTCTGCGTACACAAACTACATGAAACTCATCAACGTATCCCAGAAAGAAGAGAACAAGCACCTTTCTGCCGTCAATGGAGTCCGTTACATAACCGTCACCTGGGTCATCGTCGGACATTCCTACCTGTATGCCGACTACAATCAAATGAGTGAGTGATTTCTTGCAGCAGACGGAGAAATATTACCCTAAGCTTTCAGACAGGAATTATAGATTCAGAAATCCATTTCTTCTCATCAATCGCTAATTACATTTTGAACTCAAAAAAAAAATTCGCATTTCACAACATTTCTATATAAAAGATGGATCTCAAATCACATCAAATGTACGTTCACATGTGAAACACCTAAAGAATTTCGTTTATGCAAATTTAATGCTAGAATGAGCTAAAACGCTACTGAAACGAATGGGAAATTTAAATTATGTGTAAAGGGAACATTTTCACTTTATAATCATATACATATATGTAATTCAATGAATTTCAGATGCACCAATATTTCTCACTTACTACGCTTTTCTACACAAGCGTCGTATCGAAAGCATGTGAAGTATGCCTCATATCAGAAAGATATTGTACAATATTTTTACGATGTTTTTGTTCGCATTTGCAATATTCTTCAATATCGTCAAAACATCGAACCGATATTAATTGTGGATGTGTTAATTTGGATGAGCTTTCCTGAAAGACCTTAAGCAAATATACCACTGCTCCTAATTGACTTTTTCGTAATTTCGATGAGCTATCACATAAAAATCACGCAAGTAAATGGAGGTAGAGAACGCACGTGTATTGGACATTGCCTAATAGCATAGCAAATAATAATAATAAAGTCTCCTTTTCATAGTTTTTCGTATACAATTATCAAAGCGTCTTCGGATGTAACTGGAAAATGTTAGCTTTTGGTTGGAATTGAAATAATGGTATGTACGTTTTTGAGTTTACTGTGAAAAAAATGTCTGAAAAAAAATACCAATTTGGTAATGGTGGGAATTGTTCCTAGACAGTTACTTTTCACTAGGATGCACTCGCAACTTTGTGGAATGCCCTAGTACAAGTTGCACAAACGAGTAATTTTCATTATTTTGTGAGTGAGGAAATGGAATTTAACAGTCAGCGGGATTCACAAAATTTTCACTGTCTCTCTATTTATTCCAGCCCAAGGGATGAGGCTTTCTAAATTGCCTCCCAATTTCTGGTTCCAAGCAGTTGCCAACGCTATGCTTACGGTTGACACTTTCTTTCTTATGAGGTAAGAAACAGTATTTATTGTTAAATAGCAAATAAAATTAGCTGTGTGATCTCCGGATATTTTAATGAAGATTAAATTATTATAAACTTAAATTGCAACTTTAGCCTAATTATTTGTTATCGTGGAGTGCCGTAGAAAATGTTTTAAAAAATGCAGATTTCAGAAACAAACAAAAATGCGTATCAGTGGTTCTGTTTTGATTAATTTATTGTTGGAAAACAAAATTCGCTGGAGTGTTCTCCATTCGACTTTCCAGTTTGTTAAGGTCTTGTTCCCATGGCGTGTGGCTTGGTAAAACCTCAAGTCGCTCGGGGTACGTGGTCGTCGGAATTCCGGCCAGTTGGAAAATCTCTCGGCAGCGCTCGAGTGAACGGATGCACTGACGCCGTCTGGCCACTTCCCCTTCCTTTGACGTGCGAGGTATTTACCGCCATAAAGCGGGAAACAACAGATGCACTTACAAGCCCACGAGCCACTTCGATTCTACCTGTTCCGCCGACGAGGAATAGCGCAAACCGCGGATGAAGCTCGTGGGAAGACAGGCAGTAGGAACCAGCAAAGGCGCGTTATGATAATTTCTCTTTATATGTGTCTGTATACCCGCAACTATTCGCAGAGGAAGCGCCGAAGACCGCAAGTGAGTCACAAGCCGGGATGATGCAACAAGCTTGTTGCATTTACTGATACAATATGGAATATGGCACGTTTTGTGCTTGGTAGTATAATGAAGAAAACCAAACTATGCATTTTTGGATGCCTTCCTTTCGACCGATTGCGCCCAAATTTGTTTACCCTTTTGGTCACAAGACCTCAAACCAAATTTCATTCATACAAGGTTCCCACTAAAATAAGGGCCACCCGCTAACTTCAGAAGGACGGCAGTCATGAAAGTAGTGTCTAGGTATAGTAAAACATCTATGCGATGAGACCAATTACAACGCCACCTGGTGGCAAACTTCTGAGTTGGCATTTCTGTCTCGAAAACGGTACAAGAGTGCGGAAAAATTTCAATTACAAAGTTGTAGAGGGTCATCGATTTAGCACAAAAAGACACATTGCGCACATTAATACGAAGAACAGAACGGTTAAAAAGTACATTTGTTTGTTCTCAATTTCCGAAATTGTGACGTCTCAAAGCGGGTTAAAAAGTTGAAAACAATTAGTTATCGCAAGATACCCTTATTTTCGGTGTTTAAAGTGCTCTCCGTCATCTACAGTACATATTTGAGTCCTTGTTTGAATTTCACTTTGCACACGTTTAAGCATGTAGTTGGTGCCCTAGCACAAGCAACAATAATACGTCATCGGAAGTCCTGCAATGTTGGCGGAAAGGTCCGTACATCTGCTGTTTGAGTTATTCCCACAGGAAAAAGTAATAACGGGGTAATATTTTGCCCGAAAAATAACATTTTGTCCCTGTCTCGCGACATCACTATTTCGGAAAATGCGAACAAACAAATGTGCATTTTAAGCGTTCTGATTTTCTTATTAATGTGTACAAGATGTATTCTTGTTCGAAATCGATAACGCGATATAACTTTGTAACTGACATTTTCCCTCTACTTTGTACAGTTTTCGAGTTGGAATGTTAACTCCGGATTTTGCCACCAGATGGCATCGGAAGTGGGGCTCATCGCATAGCGCATAGACGTTTTACTATTCCTAGACACTACTTTCATGACTATAGCTGCCGTCCTTCTGAAGTTAAGAGGGGGCGGCCCTTACTTTAAGTGGGAACCCTGTATAATCGTTGCCAAAAGTAGCACTTTTGATTAAAGATAAAAGCCTGTACGGGAATGTCGTAAGCAGTGCTTTCTAAATCGTGAATAAAAGGGAATTGCATTGCAATTGACCTTTGGATTTTCTAGAACAAGTTGTTTGAATACTTTACAAAACTTAAAAGGATAATCTACAGGATTAAGTATTTTTAATTGAATCCATTTTACTGACTGTTATTAAGTCAAATTTGTCGAAAAATTGCGTTTTGTAATGTGTTTTGGATTATGAAATTTAAATCCAAAAAATGTTTTAGCACGATAAAACATGTTAATGTTTTGTATTGATAGCAGAACATGATAATGAAACTAAACTGTATAAAGTATGGAACCCATTTAAAATTGTTCATGCGGTATTTGTAGTTAAAAATACTGTTTTTATTTTACAACCTACAATGTTTCATCCCCCCCCCCCCAGAACTAAGAGCAAAGTTTCTTGATTTTTGTCTACAATTTTCTTTCATTGTAATTTGCGTCTAAATTAAACAATGCTCGTGAGCAAAAGCTAATATATTAGCTTTTGTATACCAGATCTTTAAGAAAAACCTACTGACGAAGGGTTATTATAAAAATTCCTTCCATAGACAAATGGGGGGGGGGTAAAAAAAGACTTCTCATAAAACAGTGATTCCCTCAGTACCGTCGATTTGTCCATAGTTCATTTGTTTTAATTCTATTTACTACTTCTTATTTACGCAAAGCTGGGTTTCCGGCAATTGCTATCATAAAAACGTAGGTCTCGAACATGAGTGTGGAATAGGACACGAGGGTAGCTGTGTCCAGTTAATTTCACGATACGAGGAAATGTTTCTTGATCAATTGGCTCATTCATCCCTTTGATTGCTATAGAGCTATTAAAATTTGTCCAATAAATTCTTACGTGACCTAAAATATGTTTTATTTATTCTTACGTACCAACACAAAAAGTATAGCCGATTTTGCAAAAAGTACTTGTTGGGGTTCTACAAAGGGCTCCTTGGGAAAATCTGGATCGAGCAAGTGCGCCGAGAATCGAAAGAGTTTGGGAACCACTGCCATAAAGAATTGAAGAGCTGAGTGGATGAACATGTTAAATGTCATATTTCAAAAAATTGAGAACATTGGGCAAAAGAACATGTTGAAGTCTTGTTTAAATATAGGAAGTTCAGTTAATCTGTAATGTAAAAAAAAACGAAGTTTTCAGTGGATGAACATATTTTAAGTGCACGGTCTCTTGCTGTTTCGTGGTGGAAGAACATGTTAAGGGCCTCTTCCATGAGAAACCTGTTAAACTTGAGTAAAATAACATCTGCTTTCCATCGAAGCCGAATCGTTTTCAGCTCGGACATAATATTAATGCAGGCGAAAATATTGACAAGACAATTCGAAAATAGAAATCGTTTGCTTTTACATGAAGTTTTCGCAGTAATTGTTTTACAATTTTTCTATCTGGTTTTCATTGCGAGTCTTACATCACGCCGAACTGCATTGCCTGACAAAGAAAAGAGAAATTAACCGGTAAGATAAAGAACATTTGAAACTCGTCAATTTTTTTCAATAGTGGTTTATTCCAGCATTACTGATGTAATTGATTATATGAAGTTGAACCAGTAAAGGAAATTTTTTTACTTAAAAAATTTTCACTGATCACTTAAATTAGCTGGTTTAGCAATTATACCATTTGTGTTTTTTGCATTTTGTCTTACACACTTTTATTTAACTTTACTTGTTTCATGTAATGTTTTGTTTTAATAATATCTTAAATACCTATATGAAATTCATTTTTATGTTCCCTAGACACTGATAAGAACACTTCGAATAAAGATATCATTAAATTGTTCAGTGCAAAAAATTATTGAACAGGGAACTTCCCTGATGCTATACATTGCTATGAAAGTTAAGCAAGTTAAGAGATAATATTATTAAATAAATTCTTTGAAAAATCATTTTTTTTAAAACTACATACTCATTATTGAGCTAAAAAGTAGATTTCCTTATTTTTATTATTTTCTATCTTTTAGACTTTTATTTAAAATTTGTTTTTATAAATATTAAGAAATTTTATAACCATTTTTCTGAAATTATGGAAAGCAAATTTAATAATGTTAAGCAATCGATTGATAACCGAGCTCTGAAAATATTAAAATAGTGCATTGTCATCAAGAACACACAATAGCACAAACTTTCAAAACACATCAGTAAGCGAATAAAAAATGAATTTAAAAATTTTGTTTTCACAAACCTGAAATAGGCCAAGTTAAATGGAACAGCAAAGATATGACGATAATGTTTGTAATAACGGGAAGAGTTGAGGCGAAGTTTTTTGGGCAACGGATATATTATTATGACAATAATGGAAGAATATTATTAAGAAAAAATGCAATAAAAATTTAGGTAACTACGATTTTGAAAGATTGAAATATATAAGCTCACAAAAAGTTCTATTTTATTCTTTTCATATCTTTATGCTTGAGAAATGGAAGCAAATTGTGATGTTTTGATTCCACCCTTCGAATCCTGCTATATTGTTTCATCTGAATTTGAAGGGAATAGTCAAATAAATTGAGTAGAGGGATATAATGTCCACGACAATAAGAATCTAATCTCTAGTATTATACGCCTAAGAAACTTGTTTGCTACAATGATATTTCTGATAATGAAAGTTCCGATCATTTGAAATCTCAGACTCTCATGGATGAGAATTGCTCAATTATCTCAAAACTTACATATTATTTTGTGACCTTTTAATGCTGCTCCAACATCTGATTTGCTTACTTTTCTTGTTCAACGTGCTGATAATATGTATTTTGCACACAATTTTGCTGATCATTATTACGCCTATTATGGACAATTGATACTGGAGCGAAGTAAATTGCAGAAAAGATTAAAAATTCAGAACAAAAGTTTTCTTTTTTTGAAAAATCATATTTTTTTAATGAATCATTAATTCGAAAGGAAAAAGCAAAATCATTTGCACTCTTCAGTTGTTTTGAGGTTTATTTTTATTATTTTTCAAACTTATATATTATTTTGTGATCTTTGTGTGTGTGCTATTTTAACATACAATTAGCTTGGTTTTTTCGTGTTCAATTTTTGACGAAAATACATATAGTTTCATAGTTCTACACTTTTGCCAATTCATTATTGTTCATATGTATTTAATCTACCATTAGTAATTTCAGAGTGTTGCGTTGATGCAGAAAGAAACCTTAGCATTTCCTTCCACGATTAAGCAGAAAAAGATTTTAGACTTTTCAATGGAAGAACATGTTAAGTGCAAAAGATTATTAAATTTCGCTATGTGTAAAAGTGCTATGGCTATGTCATTAAACATAAAAAATTTCGAATGCCTTTTCGTGGCTAACCTACCGGAACAGCAAAAATTGAGTGGGGGGAAAAAATGTAACCAGTAACCTTTAAAGCTCGTTTTCTCAAATTCGCATAATTGTCACTTAACATGTTCACCCACTCAACACTTCAATTCTAAAATGAGCAGACTCGCCCTCCAAAGTCTTTGACAGTGTTCGGTATATGAACAGCCAGAAACAAGTTATTCTATAGCTGATAAATTTTATAACCTACTTTTTTGTTTGAAAATGGCTACATATAAACAACATCAATCTCTTGCGACTAATGTAAAACCAAATTAGGTTTTTCTGAAAATATCTAAGTACAAAGTCATAAATCCTTTCCATATATCCGAGAATAACTCTTTTTTTTCCACTAGCGGCATGCTGGTCACGTACGGGGTTCTCAAAGCTCAAGAGAAGAGGAAAGGTCTGAACGTTTTCATGTACATATTTCATCGGTATTGGAGGTAAGTCAACAAGGATTTGAATGACACTAGGCTTTCGGGTTTTTAGGGGTTTTTTAAAATTATTTTTTATTATTCCCTGGCTATACTTGTATGAATAAAAAAAATCAAATTTAGGAAAAAATATTGTACAAAGTCTGTTCCTCAACATCAAGATCTTAAAGAAAATTTCGTTTTATCTTAAAAGAAAGATGTTATTGTGAAACCCGGTCTCTACCATTTCGATGGCATGTCATTTTGACTACTTTTCTCTCAGGTCGGCGGGAGACTTATTCGTCCTGTAGTTTGAGGTTCGTGACACCTAGATGACGTTCACGTATATTTTGCGATTTTTGTAATAAAATCTAAATTATATAATTCACAAGTTTTAAGGATAACAACTATCTAACAACCCGCCAGTGGCCGAGTTGGTGACGGCACGACAGGGTTGAGGAAGAATGTCACGGGCTCTGGCCGTGCTCTTAGCCAGCATTATTCAAAAACAAAACCAGCAGATAGATGAATATTTTAACAACCAGTTTCTCCCTGCAGTCGGGACTGACTGCTGTAGATTTTCCTGTTTTCCCCTCCAAACGAAACACAAATGTGGGCTGGTTTTCCCTGAAAGTCCTCCCGTAGGCAGTCTACCCACATATACAGGAGCTAAGCAAACTTCTACCTTGCGTGCTCCAGATCGCTTTGACGACCTGAAGACGCCATATTTACCCTTTCTCATTAGTCCTTGACTCATGGGCTTGATCAGAGAGGCGTTGAGATTACCATAATGATCTAACTAATAGTTAATAATATTAGTAGTGTGATTATGGTAAGAAAATGCATGTATAATAAGTAACTGTTATAATTACCCATTCTGTACCTAATCACACACAAACAGAAGAAACGGAGTTCGATTCTGATTTGAAAGCCTAATTCAGTGAATTTGGAATGTCTGAAATTTGCAAATATTCTCCAGTCAAGCCTGGAAAATTCGAGAACTGGTAGTCATAACATTAATTTAATGAATATGTTAAAAATTGTGGTTATTCAGTCAAAGCAATAAATAGATTAAAATTGCATTTTAATTTGAATAAGGTTTCCAGATGTTGCGTGTTTATGCATGTGCACGTCAACAAGACGTCATTTCAGCTAACTTTCCAGTCGGTAGCGGTTAAATGTATCGGACTCACATTCGAATTAGCTCTGAACTAATGAGCTGTCAAACACGTTAAAATAGATCAACCCTCTGTTTTTTACATTGAAATATTTGTATTCTATTTTTACTCGGCGCAAAGGATCAGATTTCGTAATAGGGAACAATGAAGACAAGAATCTCAGTTTTTCATGATGATTACTAATATCTGTCCTATTGCTGCGAACAATTTGAATGAAATAATTGGTAATCGAAAATTCTAATCTGTTAAAAATCTAAATTCAGTTATGCGTCAGAATTTCTTAATTGCTTTTTAGAAAAACATTTAGTCTCAAGTGCTGAAGGATGTATATTATATTGAATGAAGTGAACGTAAAAAAGTTCCATTTTGAGTATTATGAAGTATCGCAAAACAAGTTTTAATTTATATTTAATAAAATTTCTCAACCAAATAGACTAAAAAAATTGTTCCCTTAAATTAAATTTCAATATTCCGAAGGATTTTCAATATTTCTCAAATTGCATTCATTGCCAGATTTTGGGGTAAATAATATTAGTTTATCCAGATAGTTCCCAATTTGTTAGCATTT
Source organism: Araneus ventricosus (assembly GCA_013235015.1). NCBI lineage: Eukaryota > Metazoa > Arthropoda > Arachnida > Araneae > Araneidae > Araneus > Araneus ventricosus. The sequence goes on from BGPR01000856.1 coordinate 222,726, forward strand.
ATAATCAACTTCCATATAAGTTTTTATCACGCTACCTTCCCAATACTTTTTAAGATTTTAACTAATTAATATGAAAATATTTTTTGCGCTACTTGCGTGCATTTTCCCGTTAATAAGTTTTATTATTACATTCATATAACATATTTTCCTTTTTTTGAATTAGTAATCGGATTTTCGAAATTTTATTCGTCTTTTTTTATATTTTATTATCATATAGCTTTGCGGAAGTTGAGAATCACTGGCTTACCCTAAACAAGTTCTTGACTTTTTAAAAAACTTTTTTTTAGCACTTTCTTGACATTTTTGTAATACGTGCACCGTATTATCCATCAAATATTTATACGCACTAATCCCTTGCGTCGCAGGTTGACTCCACCCTACGCCATGACCATCGCCTTCCTGATTCTCTCTCCCATCTTGGGTTCCGGCCCCGTCTGGAAGATAACCCTCGATCCTCTCATCCAAAACTGCCAAGCCAACTGGTGGACCAACCTGCTCTACGTCAACAATTACGTCAACACCTATGATTTCGTGAGTAATGTTCTTCCCACCAGAAATTACTAAATTTGAAACTGTTCAACCGTCTCTTCGAAATGTTAGTTTTCTTAAGGTATCCGAACACGTTCGGAGCAATTTTTTAAAAAATTGTTTCATAGAAACACCATAATATGTTTTTTAGATTTGAACTTTATAAAGATTAATGATAGAGTATTATTCTTGAGTATAAATTATTATGAATTTTCAAAAAACCTAAATTTGTGCTGTTTTTAGAGGAATTTTCAAAAACTTCAAACATCCTAGAGGTCACACTTTTGTAATAATTCAAATAAAACTATTACTAAAATAAATTACATACTATGGACTAGTGCTTGTACTAGAATTCGATTCTTTGGATAAATAAAAATTTTAGAGCTAATCGAACAATCATTATAAGATTTTCAGCAAATTTTTTATGTCATTTTTCAAATAAAAGACCATAATTAAAAAAATATTGTTACAATATACATTATTCTAGTACATTCACTAGAGAAACATTTGAAGAAAGTGTTCACAAAATTTCAGAACAATCGAATGATAATATCTTGAGTTATCATGTTTGAAGTGTGAAAATTATGCATAAAGTCTAGTTTCGAGAAAAATCAAATTTTAGTTTTTCCACACGCTTAAATTAAGTATCTAAACTTTAAAAACATTCCTAAAAATATACTAACAACATATTATCTTGAAAAAATGCAGTTTAAAAGAATTTTTGGCAGGTTTCTGTCCCTTAAATGACAACTTTCGGCTATTTAAACGCCCATTTCCGGTCTTCGGTTTGTTTTAAAACAATTAATATCTCCTCTTCTAATTAACGCACAGACAAAAGTAAATATGTTTTAGAAAGGTAAATGAATGAACTATCCAAAACATCAAAAATAAAAAAATGGGAATTTTGGCCGAAAGTCGACTTTTCAACGTGTTCGGATACCTGGTTCTAAGTGAGTGTGAGTACTGAATAATGAATGTTTGCATTGTCGCAAGTTTGGCTCTCGCCATTTCTTTATCGAATCTTTTTTAGTTTTCGTTTCTTTCTTATACGTGAGTGTGACATCGGATTCTCTTTTGCAACGAAAGTTCCGAGTGGGCGACACAAATATTTAGTATATCTAAGGAAATATCTCAGTTTCAGCAATAATCTCGAGAGTTAACTAATAACACAAATGCACAAAAAGAAATCCTCTTCGACTTTCCAAAAATCAACACTAAGACTACAGAATCCAGAAAGGGTAAATTAACCCTAAACCCAGAAACAAAAAGAGCATTGATATTCTATTTAAATAGTTGGAAAAATGACTTATCAGACAAGGGAGTAAGGTATGGTCTCTAGAAACACAGTCCACAGTTGTCCTTGTAAACTAGTCTGTTGTTCACCTTGTGTGGATCATTCTCACAAGTGCTCTCTATCAAATATCAGGCAAAGTTAAACAATTCTATCTCCCCCATCGCGTCACTATCACATGTTAGTACCAGACACTACAGGTAAGTATTTTTTAAACCATATTTTGAATTCAAGAGAATCGAGTGACACTTCTTTAAGAATCTTTTAACATTTTAGTAACGGGGGAAAATATTAAAGAATAGTATAGATTTCTCAATCATAGTTCATATTATCAGATAATTAAATCGTATTTATTATTAATAGTTTTATATGCATAATTCATACAATAAAAATAAACACATTATTGTTATCATTTTTGGTTAAAATATTTACTTCTTTTTCATTATTTTTCTATTGTAATGGCGTAGTCTTTTTAAGAGATTATTTCTTTCGTATGCAGTGAAACAATGAAATTGTATTCTTAAAAATGCACAAATATTCTACTCATGGTGAAATAAAATCTTCTGGGGCAGATACGCAGCAAATATGCAGAAAATGTTCGCAATGGTCTATTCATATTGTTTTCAGTTTCTAAACATACCTCTTTAATTATGAATTGATCATATTAATGCTGATATGCAGTATATCTATACTTATAAAAGGCAATGTTTGCGTTTATGCGATGTCCTGTCGCACTTACAGCCTTGGAATTTGGCACACAGGTAGTCTTAATGGTGACTCAATGCACCTCGAAGTCGGAATTTTAAAATTTAATCTAGAAAATTTTTTATTCAACATTTTGTGTTGTTTTGGGTAGTTTTTTTTGCACTTATTTCTCAATAAAATCGGTTTTGATTAATCGTAGGAAGAAAGCTCGGAAAGAACAAACAAATTTCTTTCTAATGAAGGTGGTTTTGAATTCCTAACGTAATTGACTGAATTTTGAGAAATTTTTGAAAAATAGTCGGTTTACCCTAAAAACTTTGGTTTGAATTTCAATTTCTTGCATCCGCCGTTCTAATATTGTTATCAATTTGAAATTTTGTTGAAGTAATAAATATGACGTTTCTTCGTGTTTTAAAACAAGAATGGTTGAAATTGAACAGTTGTTGAATTTTAATTAATTTTTTTCTGAAGTATTAAAAAATTTTCGCTTCATAATTCCCTTCATGATTCTTCGTAATCAAGGTCGCGTGACGTATTTTCCCAAAATGCATTTCGTCGAAACCACGTGTCGTCATAATCCCTTTGCTTTCAAAGAGGTTTTGCAGTACGAATTTGTTTGTTTTTATACTTTTTGATAGTAGAGCATATGGCTGATATCTTTAGCTACAGAAGACTGGAAAAAAATGAAATATGACTTCAAGGAGCTATTTCATAATGTGGCTTCAAATTTAAACCTGAAGTGGAAGATTTCATCTCTTTTTTTTCCCTTCATCTTCTCTGATTCATTTTGGATATATTTAAATACCATAGAAATTATGTTTGTCTGTATCTTTCGAGGCGTATTGGTCCATTTGAAATCCTTTAAAATTTCATTCGGTTTTCAGTGTTTAACATTTTACCTGGAAACAATCTTTTAAATCCTAAAAAAAAAAACTTTTTTCGAAAATATCGGTTTATTTGGTACTGCAACTTCAATTTGAAATCATTTCGTTGTATGGCTTTAATTAAAAGTATTTAATGTCACCAATTAACTATTTTAAACCTGATCATTGTCGCGAAGAAAAAGAAGTGGACAAAATAAATAATATATATATATATATATATAATTGTATTGATTTTGTTTTCAAAAATGTATTTTATGTCATCGTGGGCTTTTTAAAAAAACTTTGTTGTTCATGATACCACGGGCAACGCCGTGCGGGTATTGCTAGTCATCAATAACGAAGAATAGTTTAAGTTAGGAACGATACCCTCATTTGGAAAAACCACCTGGAAAATGTTACTTACAGTTTTGACAATTCAACATAAAAAAAATAAAGTATAATTTGTATTAGTTTAAGTATTTTATTGAAAACCCCTAAATACAAGGGAAGATACATTTACAAGAGTCCTTCAGCTGCTGTGATGCAAAGGTTTGCAGGGGGTGAGGTGTCGTCCTTGTCATCTGACCGTGGTTCAAAATTACGTGGTCCGTCCTAAAATAGCCCTCGTATTGCTCCAAAACGGAAAGTTAATATAACTAAAGTAAACTATGCTTGCAAGAAAAAAAATTCAATTAAATCAATAACACAATGATGAAAATGCTGAAAAACAGAACGGGAGGTGTATTTCACTATGAAAATGTTTTTGTATTTTAACTAAAATTGTGTTTCATGTTCCACGGCTAAATGTAAAAAATATTTTTCAAAATTTTATCTCCAAAGAAATTAACAAATAAATTAAAATTGGCAGAAGTAAATTCCAAATATCATGAACTAAGAATGAATTAGGTTACCATATTCTCTATATCCATTTAATAATTTTAAAAATTCGCTGTAAAGCGATAGACCATCGAAATGGAATTTTTTTCAGAAAGTTATCGTCGATCAGCCAGTATCAAGAAAATCCTGTTTTCCTTATCTACATTTCTGTGTTTCAGCAGTAACAGTGGAGCTCGTCCACTAGGGTTGCAGAGCTGCAGTCTCCCCAAAATAAAAGCTTGTACTTTCTTTCTAAAGCTTTTGTAAAGCTTGTACTTGCAGTATAAAAGTTTGTACTTTCGTTTTTCTCTCATCGGCCTACTTTTCCACTACATCAACGAAAATAGGAAAAAAGTAATAAAAAACGTAAAAGGAAGACGGAGAATCAATAAACAACTAAGAGAGAGACAGACCAGAGCCGCGAAGAGTTTTGCCCCTCCTAAGGATCAAAATTCGATCACTGAGCAGCTCAATCCGAAGAAAAAAAGCAACACTTTCTCCCTTTGAATTTAGGCGCACTCGAGTGCGGTTTTTACAGCTCTCTTTTGGCGCGCGACTTCCTCATTTAGCTTTTTTTCCGCGTTCTCCCAGATTCTGTTTAATGGGTTTTTGTCTCGCTTCCTCTTGCCTGGACGGAAACGCGTCTGGCTTATTGAATATTCGTTTTCTATTGTAAGAAATCACTCTTCGAAAACAAGTTTGATGATAATTTTCTAAAATATTATTCAGTTAAAAATTTTATGAGTAAGGACCCATCATTATTATTAGAGGTATCTAAGAAAAACTAAACGTTGCAGACCTTCAAAAAATTGTGTTTTCGCAGCTTTCGCTGATCGAAAAATTGAATACCAAAAATGTAAGTCGTATTATACCGAATCTGAACATTGTTCAAAAACCCAGTACCAGCGAAAACTTTTGCAGCACTGCTTGTTTCTGAGCCGCCACTGAGTGGTATATTAAAATATAGTTAAACTCACTTCGTTCAGAAAGACTGTCAAGTATGACAGCCTTTTTCATGTACCGTTTTCTACTGTACTACTTTCATTATGACTTCTCTTTTTTTTTAACTTACTGTAAATTAAAATGCCAGATTAAATTAATAATAAACAAAAGCTGATCACTCTTTTCCTCCAAACGTCCGCTTGGCAGGCAATCCGATGGGCCGCTAACTGGAAAATGTTACAGTCCTTTCTTTATTGCTCGTGCAATTTTATAGACGACACTGATCGTCTGCCAGGCACAGCATCATGGTGCTAGCTGAAAAAAAGAAAATAATCCCGGATGTGCAATCCAATCCAGATTTTTGACGCTCTATGAGTGTAGATCTGTTTTTTATCCCTTACACTAGTTTATTTTCCAAGAATATACCATCAAATTCGTGACTTAAACAACTTGGCACATGACAGAAAAACATCCTCACTGCATATTTCATGTTATCAAATCAGATTATAGAAACGCGATACACCATTTAGGTCTGTCTTAAACTAAAACTGATGGATAAATATTTATGTTTAGATAGATAGTAAATCAAATTTTCTCGTGGAGATATGAAGAAGAATACTTTCAGAATTTGACCTTAGTTGACATTTCGCCGATTCCCCAAAATCTCAAAACAAATCTTTTGCATTAAAAGAATGGGAATTCTTAGAAGCAAGAAAGCAATTTTTCTCAAAGAGAGAATGTTTATTAAAATTTCCTTATTACTTTTTATTTAGACAGGTTATTAAAATTTCTTGTTATGGCGGCTTTTTTTTTTATTTTTGCTCTCCCTTTACTTAAAAGTAATTCGAATAATGTTAATGAATAACGATATTTTTTTAACATATTTTTTCTCTTGGAAGTAACGACTTTTATTCAAAACGAGTATTTTTCTCAGGCACTAATGAGATACGTAAAGAAATGAAAATGTTCTTTAATTTTTAATCATTCGACTATTAAACATGTCTCGTGTTAAATCAATTTTTGTGCGTGTGTATGAGTATTGCTCCAAGTCAAAAAAATTTAATTATATTTCAATACGACGCGCAAAGACTATTAAGAATAGCAAATTTATTTTAAAATTCATTTTTAATTTTTTTAATTCATTAGGGAAGGTTTCATGACATTTTTTCCAGTTAAACATTTATTTGATTAAAGGAAAGGAAGGAATTATTCGAAGGAAAATTAGGAAAATTCAGATTTTAGCTTTCAAAACAGAAAACTCTATTTTAAAATTTCTTCATAAAATTGCCAAGGTTATTAAATTTTGGAAAAAATGTTAAAGGACTTTTTAAAAGGAATGCAGTGAAGGTTCTGTGAGAGTACCACATTATCATATTTTCGCAGAAAATCATCCGTTAAAAAAAGGCGATCATTGGCAAATTCATGATTGTTGCAATAAATGAATTGAAATAAAATGACTCTAATTATTCAGTGATAAACTTTTTATCTACATATAGCATCGAAATATTTGATTATAGTAGAATTTTTAATTTTTTTCTCATACGGTTGCTTAATCGACAAAAAAAGTTGCGTATATTTTTATTATCGGGAATTTAGTATTTTAATTTCAGAAGAATCCATTGAACCGCTCTCTATTTATAAGGGAAAATTCATTTTCAGCTTGCCTTTCTTGCGGATTGAAAACCAGAAAAAGGTATTTTTATTCATTTGGATATCAGATCAACATAGTACAAATACTAAAACAGCCGAATCGTTGTAAATCAAATCCGTTATCACGAAAACACATTTAATTTCACGTGAAATAAATAGTTCGTCCATTCAAATGAAAAAGTCTTCACGTGGTCAATTGCATATTTAACACTTTTTTTTATATCGATGGTTGCTTTACGGAGAAAATAAAAATTTCTGCCTCAGCGAAAATAAAATGCAAAAATTTTTAGTAGGAAAATAGGTTTCTTTTTAAAACTCTCGATGACGCAAATGGACTTTTTAAAGGGCGTTTTTTTGTGTGTATTTTCATTTCTTTTTTATTTTTATTTCAAAGACGTAGTTATTATTTTAAATGCATCAGAAATATTCATATTTTTTCATTTAAAAATAGTTGATATGGCTTGGGAGCTCTCTTGTTACTTTCCCCTATCCCCACCGAATGTCTAAAATTATCTGGTTTAAACTAATTGAATCGTTGATTGCAGATATCACATAGTCAATAATATCAAAACGCCGGGAGTTTTCAAAAAATTGATGATTTTTTTAAAAATAAATGATTGGATTTTTTGACCTGGTTTATTTATAAACCTGTAATGTGACTTTATTCTACTCCTGTCATTTCTTCACTCTTTATGTGAATACCCCTTAGGAATGTGAAAGCAGCATACCAATTTTGAAAAAGAAATTGACTGGTGTTGTTTCTGCAGTCAACGATGAAATTTTTATTAAATATGCTATTAACTAATTATTAAATAAGCTTTTTAATTTTTTTTAGTGTCTGGAGCACACCTGGTATCTTGGTGTTGACATGCAGTTGCACATATTGGGACTGTGCGTATTGTTGCCACTTATCAGGTAATGGAAGTATTTGACTTCATGTAAATGGAGAAACGACTGGACGGACTTTAAAGCAAGAGAGGAATTTATTTGTAATTGCAATTAAACACTTCCTTGAAAACAAAGATGAATTATTGATACCGTTCTCTTTCCAAGAAATTGCTGGACCAAAAAAAAATCTCACATTTAACTCTTAAACTGTCTGGACGGAAATGCTTCTTTTGTGATCTTTGTTTACAATTTGGTTATTTGGTAAATCAATTGCCCATAATTAGTTGCGAGTTGAATCAGTCAAGTGGTGTAGCTCTAAATAAGGACAGGACGAAGGCTAAAAGCCAAACAAATGAAGATAGTTTGATTAACTAATTAATTAACGATAATTTATTAATATTGACAACGAATGTACAGATAAGTTAGAAGAAGATCTGTTACTCCAATCCTTCTTAGCCAAAAAATGCTGCTCGATCTGTGTAGTGCGACTGTAGTTCATATAGTTTACTGTTTCTTTTGTAAAGAAATCTGAGAAAGAACAATCAAACGTCGAGGAAACAATCACCCAGTTAAATCATCTTTCACTTTAAGCTGTCACTTTTCCTGAGCCTCAACGGCAACAGAGCAGGAAAATAGCATTGAAACTATTGAAGAAATCATTGTCCGTAAAATTCAATAATCCTTGAAACCTCAACTATACGAGAAAAAAAGCTCAGCTGTGAATTTCTTCTGAGAATTAGTGCCAGTAGACACATTAAATAAGTTCGGTTAAAATTTGGTGGGTGAATTTTGTGACAGAAATATAAAAAAATGGGACAGAGTTAAAAAAAAAAAAGTACTTTGAAATCATCGTTAAAACTAATGAAGAGAAATTTGTTTTTCAAATCTCAATGCACCTTTTCGAGGTGAGAAGTGCTGTTTAAAGATTTTTAATTTCTAATGCAGAAATAGATGACAAATTTGACTTACCTAAAAATAAATCGATGATAATGAATAATCTTTAAACCAGCATCAAAGAAACATCAATAGCAAACCATGATAGTAAAAATTATGAATAACTTGGATATTAATCACTCAATTTAATATTATGTACATTCTTAAAGTTTAATAATTTCTTGAACAATTGTTTTGATGTCTATTTTTAAAATAGTATTTGCATAAAAATTTCAAATAATAAATAAATCAGTGGGAATGCTTTATTTTTTGCAAAAAATAGGCTATAGATTTAACTACTAAATCTCGTCATCTTATATTTCTGCTTATTACAAAACATTGAATGAAAGGCGATTGTTATTGAGGTTAGTTTGCATTTGTGATTGTATATGATTAATTCATAAGATGCATTGATGAAAGTGTAGAACTGTTCAGATTAGGGTTCATTAGATTTAAATTCAGAAGAAAGACAAAACATTATATGAAATTAAGCAGTGGAGATTCGGGGAGGGCTATGGGGCTGCAGCCCCTCCCCCAGAACTAAAATAGAATTCTTGATTTTATTGAAAATCACTACTGCTGTTTGTTATTAATCTTCCTTTAAAAAAAAGTGACAACATTGCTTCCTGGCTTGACAAGTTCCCACTTTTGTAGTCATTCCACTCGTAATTGTAGCGTTGACGCGGCCGAGAACATTTTTTGGCTCGTTATTTCATTGTGTTTTTCATTAAATTATCGGAAGTACTGCAGTGCTCTTTATGATTATAATTGTCAGGTGAGTAAAGTCTGTAAAGTTAAAGGTTGTTCGCAAAGATATCGTCGTGACGAATATCAACCTACCTAAGCCATGAGGTTTAATGAGGAAATTTTTTATGACCTAGGCACACACTTCCCCGATCCAAATCCTGGATTCGCCACTGAAATCAAGAAATACACCCATAGTTGGTGACATTTTGAAAATGTGCATCATTTCTCTCTAAGTAATTCAGTAAAATACTTCGATACTGACACTTCCATTGCTTTACAGATGGCCCAAACTTGGATTATTTGTTGGCGTCGTTTTAACAATCGGTCTCGCCGCAGTCGCTGCCATCGTCAACCTCATCAACGACTTTCCGCCCAGTCTGCTCGGACTCTTCCCTGACCCAGAGTAAGCAAGTGATCAAATACGAAATTCTTCTTTTTTGTTGTTGTTGAAGACGCATTTGATAAATTATGCTTCATGATGAATATTTTCGCGGCAAAAAAATAATTAAATATAGAATATGAAAATAAAAAGTAATCAAACGGGACTTTTAGACTACGGTTAGCGCATATTTATTTTATCTAACTCGTAGTGATATGAAAGTTAAACCCGCGGGATTCATTATTATTCATTTCTAGCTTTCTTTAAAAGAAATTCACTTTTGCTGTAAGAAATATGCGCTGTTTTGCTCCTCTGATTATTATAGCATTTAGTGCTTTTAATGTAATTGTTTTTTCTTATCTGGATTGCGTATGCCATTGGATTCTTTTTTATCCCAAAGGCATCTTTTGCACAAAAATTGCTTTATGATCAGATGCCAGCACTTGTTTTCTGGGAGAAGAAAGATTGGCACTAAGTTATATTAAACATTGAACTCAGTTCTATTATAAATTATAATTGGTTTGTTTTGAATTCTAATAAAAAATGAAATAGTGTCAAAAATTAGAATGAAATAGTTTTAAAAATAAATTGTTTTATTATGAATCTAATAGTTCTATTATAAATTCTGTTCTAACTAAGTTCTATTCAACATTGGGTTTCAACTTCAATTTAAAAATACTGACTTTTTAGTGAGGATTAGTTGAAAAATGTTTGAATTTTCAGTGACCGAACATTCCTCGAAGTTCCGACTTACTTCAAACCCTACGGACATGCCGGGCCGTATTTCGTCGGTATGCTGCTGGGATACATTCTTGTCAAGAAACCGAAAGTCGTCGTTCCGAGGGTAAGAAAGCTGATCTTCGCGCCACTTGTTTGAGTGCTTTTGCTAAATGTTTATCGAGATCATAATTATCACTCAAAAATTTCCAAAACCGAGGACACAATTCATTTAGCACAAATAGGAAGCGATTCTAGAGATATAATAAAGTCTTTGTCTAAAAACTCCTCATATTATGTTAATATATGAAATTTTCTAGAATGTTATACTATAAATACTATGGAATATATAAAAATTTCTCTTCAGTGGAATTACTATACAGAACAGAGTTAAATATAGACCAGTTTATTTTTCAATACCACATTTATAATAATATAATAACTTTATATATAAGAAATTTTGCAGTTTTCTGAAGATTAAATACTACTATAATATTTAGTTATAAACGATGAAATATTCATATTGTAGAAATCATAAATCTGCTGTATATATAAAAACGTAAAACGAAATTTATTACTTTTTTACTTATGCATACGTGTTCGGTGTCAGAATTTTGTGAATTTATTCATCTTTAAAGTAATCATTGTAAAGTAATACTGTTGGAATTCCAAATTTTTATTGCGTTTTAAGGTTATAAACTAAAACTTGCAAATGATGGCAGCTTTTTCGTCTCTCTGCCTGAAAACACCGAAGCCACAGTGGTCTTCGATCCTTTCCCTTTATTACATACATATTTGCTTTAACTGGTGGCTAAGGAGGTGGGGACGACGGAGATCCCACAGTTAGTATATAAAGACGTTAAATTAACTGTTGTCAAACTATATTGAATGCATAAATTAATTTTTATTTAAGATTTATTTTGTTACTATATACAGGATGCTCGAGATGCGTACAAGGTGTTCAATTCCTGGCTAAGTAATGGCGATAAAAAGGGCCTTGAATCTATCATTCTCAAGCCAAAAGGAATCTAATGGAAGGCACTTGCAACAATTTTAGAATCTGTTGCTGTGCGTAAGCATTTCGGAATCAGATCGACGTGTGTTAGTGATAACAAAAAAAAAAAAGATAGGATGTGTGGAAATAGTTTTTTAAAAAATAAAAATTCCTGTTTGCAAGCCGGAAGGCGAAGGTAGATTCCGTTTGTCCGAAGACAAAAAGAAAATGTCACCCCCTCCGCCATTTCCTCTTCGTAAAGTTCGGGGGTACGAGGGTGGAAAGGGGCGGAGGAGAGATTCACGACAAGGTGCCACACGCAAAGTATAAAAATGTAAAGGAGGTTTGAACCTCTAGTTCAAAATATCGGAATGTTTTGCCTGTCTTGACATTATTTTTATAACTGACCGTTTATTATAGCAACGATAACGTGCGTACAAAAATATATTTAATATAATCTCAACGTGCGACTGTACAAACGCAGTAATTAAAACAATGAAGATTATTGTTGTAAAATATATTTATATGAGGAATAGTATCCAGCTTATAAACATTATCATGTTATAAACAGACGAAGTTAAAGGTTGAAAGTCATTTTTCAGGCCATCACTTCAAAGCTAGTGCATCTATCGAAAACTTTCAGTACAAAAGTTGTTTCTTATGATATAATTCACCAAATTTGAATTTTCTTCTTATCTGCGATTGTAAGGAAATTATGGGAAAAATAAAATTTCTACTCCTCCTTTGAGCTAGATAGCCCATCTACGAACTCGGCCGAGATTTTCACCGTCCTTACAACATATCCCTCGCCAGTTCAAATCCAAAAAAAATTTATATTTATCGTATTCACAATATAACGTGGGCAAAATCCTTTCACACCTATATACAGGGAGTTTTTTCTTTAAACGGACACTACTCAGGGCCATCTCTGTAGCTCGATCTATCAGCTGAAATGCCACCAAATTTGGTGGTGGTGGGGGGGATTAATGACGACATGGGGAAAAAGATTCTGTAATAAAAAAAAATAGTTCCTAAAGTCGCCGATAGGGGGAAATGTGGCGCTATTGTAATCTACACAACTGAGAATTAGACAAATGAAAAACAAAGAATAAAATTCAGTGCAAAACCGCTTTAATACAGCAAATGAACTGCCCCACAGGGTTACAGAGATGAAATTACAGTGCACCATAGTTCTTTATTCAATAAAATTGCTTCCTCGACGAGGCGATATAATGACCCTTCAATGTGATTCAGTGTGACCATCCTTCTCGTGGACCACACATTGCATCCTGTAAACAACATTCTTCATGTCCATTCTCCCCTGATCTAACCTCATGCGACTTTTTCCTGTGGGGTTATTTGAAGTCTGTCTTGGTGGGCCCCGACGTTGACGATCTTAAAGGGCAACATATTATTGACTGTGCTGAGCTTTCCTGGTAATATGTCGCTTTCGACGTCAAGAATGTTGTGCGCAGGATGCAATGTGTGGTCCACGAGAAGGGTGGTCACACTGAAAGAGGTATAGTGCTATGGTGCATTGCAATTTCGTCTCTCTAACTCTTTGGGACAATTCATTTGCTGTATTAAAGCGGTTTTGCACTGAAATTTATTCTTTGTTCTTCATTTGTCTAATTCTCAGTTGTGTAGATTACAATAGCGCCACATTTTCCCCTATCGGCGACTTTAGGAACTAATTTTTTTTATTACAGAATCTTTTTCCCCATGTCGTCTTTAATCTCCCTACCAAATTTGGTGATATTAAAGCTGATAGATTGAGCTACAGATGACTCTGAGCAGTGTCAGTTTTAAAAAAACAGTCTGTATATACATAAATATAAACTTTTAAACGAGGGATGGTTTTGGGTTCTAGGGACCATGATCGACGAAGACCTGCATAAATTCTCCCGAAGTCGTGTCATGAGAGACTTTGCGATAGGTAGACTTCCGATAAGGGGTCTTCCTAAAACTTCTTATAGTTGCATAGACATTATAGTGTTTCCAAGCATTTGTTTAAAAAAATTGAAATCGACGTTTTCAGGTTTGGAGAGTGGCCGGCTGGTTGTTCTTCTCGACGACCCAATGCGCAGTTCTCTACGGAGTGTACCGCTGGAACAATGGATATCCCTGGACGACCACCACCGCTACTCTGTATGCCGGAGTCTCGAAACTGGCCTGGTCAGCCGGAATCTTCTGGATGCTCTTCGTGTGTCTCACAGGAAATGGAGGTAATGACACACTTCCACATTCTTCTAGTTATGTTTTTGGCATCGAAATATATTTTCGGCTTAAGTGAGGAGAAAATACTTTGTAGTACAATTTCAAATTGAGCTATCTTTGTGTGTTGTAATGTCTGCTTCCGCGTTCAATGTTAATACATTAAATTTAACTCTTTACCTTTGAAAAACCAACACTTGAAACTTTCGGACAAGGAAATACTGAAAAAAGTTACTACTACAATAACAAGTTTTAGCAGAATATCGATTGGGGAGTACGTTGAAGATTGACAAGTGTTTGGCAATTATGGTTTTAAAAAAAACTGTCATATTTGAACCACCTTGTACGCAAGATTGATATTTCCTTCTGAAGCTACACCATGACCCGTACAAATGAGCTGCATTTGGATTTCCCAGTGGTGAATCCAGGATTTGGCTCCCCCGGCCCCGGGGCGGTCACAAAAATTTTGTATCGTCGTGACGAATGTCTAATCTCATGGCTTATGTAAACCAAAACACTTTAACTTTACAGACTTTACTCACCCGACAATAAGAATCATGAAGAACAATACAATACTTCCGATAATTTAATAAAAATTACAATGAAATAACTAGCCAAAAAACGTCTTCAACCGCGTCAACGCTACAAGTACGAGTGGAATGACTAGAAAAGTAGGAAAATTTTCGAGCCTATCAAGCCAGAAAGCAATGTTGACACGTCTCTATTACTTTTTTTTAAAAAAAGGGGAAATTAAGAACAAACAGTTATAATGATTTTAAATAAAATCAAGAATTCTGGCTTAGCTCTGGGGGCCTGTAGCCCCGTAGCCCCCCCCCCCGGATTCGCCACTGGATGTTCCAATTTTCACATCAACAGCACGTTCAAAGATGATACGATATTTAAATACTACAGCGATTTTGATTTCTTTCGAGATCTGTTAGAAAATATCCTCATTACATGACCTGAATTATATGACGAACTCTAAAATAACGGAGTTTCTCATATCAAGAGAGCAGTGGCGTAGCGACCGGGGGCAAGGAGGGCATAGATACCCTGGGCGCCATAGTGTCAAAACATTACTGCATTTGTGGTATTTTTAAAGCAAAATATGATGAGGGTACGTAAAAATAATACCATGCTCCGGGGGATGTTCACACAAGCTAAGCCACTGATGATTGCGGGGGGGGGGGCAAAAAATCACATTATGACTCGGGACACTTAGCCTCGCTACGCCATCACTGCAAAAGAGTCATATCACATCCGAATGAGTGAGTGAGTCATTTTTTTTTTGGCACAAGGGCCAGGACTGCCCAAGCTGCACCAAACAGTGCACATTTGAAAAAATTGTGTTCTTAACAGTATAAGTAGCATATCGTTTCTTAACAAGCACTGCCACCTATCTCAATTTTTTGAAATTTCAAAGAGGAAGAAAATACACAATTTTTCGCAACCAATAGCGGATATTTCTGAATTTTTTCAACATGTGATATAAACATAAGACCGCATGTTCCTTACCAGAAGTGAAAAAATTCAGAAATATTCCTTAACCCCTTCACACCTGGTATACGGTATACCGGATATCAACTTTGAACTGCTCCTATTCATTTAAGAAATGAGGACACTACATGCTGTTTTTTTATTCGATTCTCGACTTTTTTATAATTACAATATTTGCAAGAATTTTTCGTTTCGGGGATGGAATCAATTCGTTTATTTAGTTTTTCCGAAACAACTCCAGAAAATGTTCGTTCTTCGCAGAATGGAGTTCGGTGATGAATTCTGTCCTTCAAGTAATTTCTTGTATTTAATCTTTTTTTTAAAATTGCTTGTGCAATACAGTGCACTCCCGATTATCCGGGTTAATCACCGGGAGGGATCGCACGGACAATAGAAAAACACGGATAATCCGAAAACTCCTTTTTATTAAAGACGTTACAAAGTTTCCACAGTTTGTAGAGCAGCATAATGAGAAATTGTATTTCCCTCATTTAGTACATCTTTTGCATCAGTACTAGCTGATCCTCCATTATCAAATTCTTGAAGGATTTCTAATTTTTGTTTTACATTTAAAACGTTTCGTTTCACACCACTCATTTTTACCAGTAAAAAATTTCACGCTACTAACTGACGATAAACAAGACGCAAAAACTAAAGGAACACGTGCGAAAGTGAGAGAAGACGAAGAAGTTAAAGAATGACGTGTCAGGGAGAAGCGTCTTCGTACGAAAATGAGCCAGCAGGAAGTGGATGATTCATTTCCCGGGAAATTAGTGGTTAAACCGGTAGAGATTGCACTTGGAGGAAGAAAAAAAATCTATTCTTTAGCCTCCGCCGTCACGGCTCATTAGTTTCACTGAATGAATCTCTCGATCGAACATCAACATCGATTTTGCATGCATGATAAGCGTGAAAATGTTTCTCTTTAACTTTATTTTGTGAGTCCGGAATGAGCACGGATAATCCGCAAACCGGATAATCCGCGCACGGATAATAGAGAGTATACTGTATTTTATTATCCTTTGGCAACCATTTTACAATGAAATGTGTGAGATTGTTCGTCTTTTCTCAGTCGAAATATGAGGTATTCTCCGGACGCCGGACATTGGATAACTTTAATTTTTCACATACAGGTTTGAAATTATGAGACGCCTTTCCCAGTGAATACTCCATAGGAAGAAATGTCTGGCTTCATTATTTCCTAATTCCGACTGTCTGGTTTATCGTTGCGAAGAACCGAGTATTTTCTTCCTCTTTGAAATTTCAAAATATTGAGAGTAGTGTTGCATGTTAAGCGACGAGCATAATTACGAATTAGCTTCGTTATTTACTGCTCGTTTATTTATTTCAACGAGCCGAATAGATCCAAGGTCTTTTCAAAATGCCAAGAGATGAAGATCTTCGCTGAAGTTTAAGCAAACATTTCGGGGAAAAGATGTTTAATTTCTTCATTCAAAATGAAGTAGCCTTTGAATATTCAAAATTATTGTTTCTTTTCCTTACTCTAATGAGAAGTGAAACTAGATCTTTTTTTGCGGCTTCCGCTAGTATCAAACTGAAAAGCAACGGTTCTAAATGCAGTTTAAAATATATTTTTCAGTTAGTATTCTTATGAAATATCATCGGTAGAAAAGGAAAAAAATAAAACAATTCAGAGAGATTCAATTTTAATTTCGTGTCCATTCCTTAAGACACTCGGATCTTAAGATCTGTTATTTGATGATTTTAGGTTTTTCTGCATTAAAATGTTTGTTTGGTATACTTCAATGAATTTAAGAAATATTATGGAACTTCTGATACATCGCACAAATAAATCTCATAACGCTGCACTGGATAAAGGAGATCAGTACTTTTATTGAAATATTAAGAGTCAATAACCACTACTTAGGTAGTGGATTCGTTATCAATAGATAGAAATTTGTTACACGAATGTTATATAATGTAATGAATTGAATATAGAATATTGTCTCGTTGGTTAATAGAATTTTATATATCTTTGGAGAGTGCAAAGAAACATATTTACCTATAAAAGAATTTAATCGCATTGAATTTAATTTAATTAGAGGTACTAGAATTCACACACACAAATATTTTCGAAAAAGTTTCAAAATGTTAAAATTATGTAAATTGTGCAACTATGGAGGGTGTTTCAAAAGAACGTGGCCAAACTTTAAGGGTAGGTCAGGCACGAAGAAACAGGTCATTTTCGCAATAGAACATGAGGTCGGAAATGCAAAGCGAATTCTCTGGGCTCTTTGCCAGCGAATTGAGTTGAAGGAAAGGGCGCACCAAATTCAGTACAAATTTGCAATAGCATTATTATTGCATGAATAATAAATCTGACGCTTTTGAACACTTACTTATTTTCCTCCTTAACATACAATGACACGTGCATCGTATTACATAATTTTTGCTATTTAAGTCAACAACTAATTTCAAATACAAAAATCACGCTTAAATGTCTCAAGTACCCTTTACCATCTTAAATGGAGTGAAATAATAATAAAAAAATATCTTACATGGGTGATTCCATTACATTGGTTACATGGATTGATTACATAGGTGATGGGAATACAATGAAGAGGTTAAATAAAACCGTACAGCAAGGGGTCCCATTGGTTTGTTGTTGGCGCGGCGTCATGCTTGCCGTTATCGTATCTGCCACGACTTCTAATGCTGTAAACCATGTATCTGGGTTATTGTGTATTCCATTCAATCTGCGTTGCACATAATATCTGGTGCGTCCTTCTACCTAATCCCCTTCGACCCCCATGTTCTATTGCGAAAATGACCCGTTTCTTCATGCCTGATCTACCCTTAAGGTTTGGAAACGGTTTTTTGAAACACCCTCCATAGTTATAATTGTTGGAGTATACAAATCGTATTTTGAAATCCGTAGAAATGTAATTTGTGTGTAAATTTTAAAGCTTTATATGTACATTTTAAAATATAAAATTTTAAATTATAATTGTTTGTATCTCGCCTTAAAGGGAAGCAAACATATTTAAAGAATATTTTGAAGCATTAGCGTGTGCCTTAAACATTTTGTTCAAACTGTTTGAGGGATGATCATAAATATTACGAGAACAAGTGTCGATTAGTGCAAAGCGTTTCAAAATGAATGAAATATTGAAAAGGTGTGCTAAGAATGTGCGATGTTTCCGCAGGCATCATCAACCGCATCCTTTCGTGGAAGTTCTGGACTCCGATGGCCCGCCTCTCTTACGTCTTCTACCTCCTCCATCCCTTGGTCATCTGGGTGCACGAAGCGTTCGCGCACAGCAACACTTACGCTAGTCATTACTTCTGGGTGAGTCTGCAATGGAACTGTGTATCTGTTGTCATTCCTCGACTCACTTGATTAATTCATAACATTATTTGTCTAACCCTAGCCGTCCTCGGCGACCAGTTTTTCCAGCTTAACCCTTAAAGGTCAAGCGCTGCCTTTAAGAGACATACCCAATTTTGGCCTCTAAAATTCTTGAGAAGAAGACTGTTGATGCCAGTAGGATACATGCTGAAAATGTTATTAAATCAATTTACAACATATAGATGGCAACCTGAGTGCTGATAAAAAAAAATGATAATTTTCACTCGAGGCTGCATCTTTTTAGCTTTGTTTGTACGTTTGAGAATACCATATTTTATTCTATAATTTTGAAGAAAATTCCTTTTCCATATTATTAGTTCATCTGTCTATACTTATAAAAGGCAATGTTTGTGTGCGTGCGTGTGTGTGTGTGTGTGTGTGTGTGTGTGTGTGTGTTTGTCTGCGATGTCCAGACGAATCTATCGCACTTACAGCCATGAAATTTGGCACACAGGTAGTCGTAATGGTGACTGAATGCACCTCGAAGCCGAAATTTTAAATTTTAATCTAGAATTTTTTTTATTTAATGTTTTGTGTTATTTTGGTTGATTTTTCGCACTAATTTCTCAATAGAATAGTTACGAATAAGTTTACGATAAAAATATATACACCATCGGAAAGAGCATGCGATTTCCGTTCTAATGAAGTTAGTTTTGAATTTCTAACGTAATTTACTGAATTTTGAAAAAATTTTGAAAAATAGTCACTTTTATGGTAATTTTGAATAAAGATTTCTTTAAATTATCGCATCTGACGTTCTAACATCTCTATAATTTTCATTTTTTTTCAACCTACAAATGGCACGTTTATGTCCGATTTAAAGCAAGAACTATTAAAATATCTTTTTTCGTTTTTTAAAAATTAATTTTTCCCTGATCGGTTCAAACAGTTTTTTCGTAGCGCGATTTAACAGCGAGAGATTCTCCGGACTATCCCACAATGCATTGTTGCAACGTGACCTTCTTCGCGGCAGGTGACGTCATTCGCAAAGAGAAATAAGCGGGAATATCAATAATGTGTACTTTTTGCTTTTGTTTTCAAAACTTTTTCGTGCCATTATGTGCACTTTTTTTCACCCACTTTTTGAAGTCCTGATTCCACGGGCAACGCCGTGCGCGTACTGCTAGTGTTTAATATTATAGAATTTTATCAAGGAGATTTTTTTTTTCAATTAAAGCCCAATCTCTTCGATGGGTTCAAACTATTTTTTAGCCATAAACCCCACTTAAAGCAATATAAGTATGATTTATAATTATAAGTCTAACAAATATAGGATTTTTTAAAGTATTTTTCCCACGTTTTATTCACGAAATGAAAGTCAAAAAACATTTTAAAATCATTTTTAAAAAAATCTGGCTTTTAAGGGTTAAAGTAGCTGTCATCGTCTATAACTAACTGCATATTGTCGGCGCCAATTTCACTTTCTTATTCCTAATGCAAAATATGCGTTTGATTCCAACATTAAAATGGTGCGACGTATTTTACATCCAATAGCAAGCTAGTTGAATTAAAACATATGTTGTAGTGGTTACAGTTCACTGCCTTCTCCTTTTTATGGTAGGTGGCGCTACTAGAGCCATCCTGGTTTTTCCCATGATGCCTCTCTCTTCTTTTTCTGTGTACTTGTCTTGTGTTGTTGTTCTCTGTCTTGTACCTTTTAATGTACTGTGTCGTGGAACTTAGCCATCTAATAAAAATGGTTCCTGAAATTGAATTAATTCTTCAACAGCGGCGTACCATATAAACATGAGTCTCAATGTTTAAAAAAGAATTTGAAAGTAGCAACCATAATCACTCAGCTTGGCGGATGTATTTACTAACACACGGGAAAGGTTGCCGAATTTGAACTACTTGAACCCTTTTATAATGTACGGTGATAGAGAAGTATTTTTAATAGAAAACAAGTAGAAGAATTTTTTGTAGTATATTTATGTTCAGAACAACTCAATTAATTTATAAAATGCACTTTAAAATAGGAAAAAAATAGCTAAAAAAATTATGTCATCTGCCCATTTAACTCCTTATGTCATCTGCCACGCTATACGATTATATTTAACCTCCTAATTAGATGCCACACACCAGCGATGATTTTGTTTATCGGAGCACACGAACTCAGTGGTTCACAATCTCCGGCGAAAGATATGTGTCACCAATACCCCTGGCTAACAGGATGAGTTTAACTGGATTGGGTTACTGGTATCTGAAATGATATAAATTAGATGCCACCACCCATTTTGATATTTCTTATTATTTCGATCTATGTAAGGTGGCAAAGGACGCTCGAGACATTTAAGCGTGCCCGGATGATTTTAGTGCTCAAAGTTAATTGTTACGTTGACAGATTTAAAAGGCAAAAATTCTGTAATTCGATGCGCGCGCCAGAGACGTTGAGGGAACGGGTTGGGCCGCCAATTTCTTTAAGCACAATTAAAGTACAGATATGTTTTGATTTTCAAATTCAGGCCAGCACACAATGCACGAACCCAAGTATGCCATTTTATCACCACTCCTCCTTCCTTTGTTCCCTCAGATTAACAAACATAGTACTTGAGCTTTCTGTATATATTTCCTAATACAGAAAATATCTTGGAGGACTTTGTTTACAAATTTCGCAAAAAAAAATGATGAAATAAAATAAAAAAGTAAAGGTCTTATGATATTACCAAAGAATGTGAAAAAATAAGTACACAATCTTCACTCTTTAGTTTTCAGCAATTAAAGTGAAACACGCAATTAAATATTCGTATAAGCAATGAAAACTGTTTCAATTTAATTACATAAATGAAAAGTATTGTTGTAAATTAGGCATAAAATTTTCTTAAAATTATGGGGGGGAGGGGAATTGGAGAACTAAATTGGTATGATTGAAAAGATAACTTTTTAAAATTTTAAGGTGGTATAAAAATGATTTTTGAGCGATAATATTTTCGCAAATAATCGCCCCAAGACGAATTTTTTTGTTTAATTTTTAGTTAACTAAAATTCAAATTAGAATTTCGAAAAAAGAATCGCTCAGAGGTGCGCATGCCCTCTAAAGCATACTCGTGCCGCTAGGTCAAACGGTCTGTCGTCTAGAGCGCTAACACACACAGAGACATACACACTTACTTTATTATTATTAGAGATACAACGAACACTGATACTAGAAATAGTGGATGCTTAGTTCTTAAAAAAATTTTAATATATAAATAAAATCCTTACTATTTTTGTGCAAGATTTAGCATGCCTTTTGAATTTCACGATTTTTTTATTTTCTTGGAAATTAGTGAACAAATGCTCGTTTATTTTATATAGATGGTTTTGTAATTAAGGTTATGTTATAATTATATTCTACATACAAACGTGTAAAGTATTCACTATAATAAATTATCCGTGTAACTGAAGCACGAAAGTTCTAATCAAAAGACAGAAGAAACAGACAAACGAATGCATCGTGTCCTTGGACACAATTAGACCCGCGCGCGTTCAGGGGTTCACAGTCAATTGACGAAACTGGTGACTTCCCGACATGCTATAGTTAAAACAGAACTAGGAAATAACTCTCCCACGTTGAAACTTTTTTTAATGTTGTTATTTCAGTGGAGGAAAGACGAAAAAAACAAACTATTGTCCTTGTAGGGATTTAAAAGCCACCTACTAGAACAGCATGTCTTCCTTGACCAAGAAATATTTGAACGGTCAGCTCTTCATACCGTTGACATCTTAGATATCTTTCACTTTTCGTGCGATTCAATTAGCTATTCATTGAAAGCGAGAACTCTGCTCCACTAACAGCTTTAAATGGATACATTCCGAACCCTCTGCCCTGCCATTTTAATTAACCCCCTAATTAGATGACACCACCCACTGTGGATATTTTTTATTGTTTCAATCCATTTAAGATGGTAAAGGATACTCGAGAGATTTGAGCGTGTCCAAGTGATTTTTGTAGTGAATTAATTGTTGCGTTGACTTAATTAGATGCAAGTAGCAAAAATTCTGTAATTCGATGCGCGTTGTTGCAGGTCAAGAGAGGCTACTGGTAAAATTATAATTTACATCATAAATGAACTCCGATAAATTATTTGAATTATTTAATGTTTCATTTGAAATCTAAATAACTTTGTAACAGTGGTTCGTTGAAGAGTGTCCGATTCTACAATCTGTTCATTACAATTTTTTTGACTGCTGGAAAATATCAACTCTACAACGATTATTCATTTAGCAGCCATCGCAAGTTAGAAAATTCTTGGAATATTCCTTCAAGCAATGGGACAAGAAGGAAAACAATCCTTGTTTGAACACCACGTCATGTGCTGGGATTTTTTGAAATTGAGTAGTTTAGTTATATTAACGTCCCGTTTTGAAGCAACACGAGGGCTATTTTAGGACGGACCTCGTCATTTTGAACCTCGGTAACATGACTATTGTGTAAGTAAAGAGCTGTTGAGAAAGTCGAGCAGAGAACAGTCATTCAGGTTTCAGGGTTGTCTCACGGTGCAAATTCTACTTCTGTCAAATGAACCCTTTCATCGCTCTGGATATTTCGTGTATTTGAACGATCTCCCTATGTCGTTTCAGGTCTACAACATCTTGGGTCACTACATGATAACCATGGTGCTCTCCCTCATCGTCAGCCTGACCTTCGAAGCCCCTTTCCTCGCCCTCGAGAAGATCCTCTTCGGAGGGGGAGGCAGGGACAAGGGAGACTCCACCCCACCCCTGAAGAAAGTCCCGGAGTTGCCCAACTACGACTCCGAGATGAGGTCCAGGAACTTCACCCACGCCAAGTATCCGGAGGGCCAGACCAACGGCAGCTACAGGAACGGAGGGGAAGGTCTCTACAGGCCACGAGAAAATGGCCACCATAAGGCGGGTCAAGAGAACGGGGCTTTTTGCCGCCTGTGAGAGCGATAGATGCGAAACATACTGACATCCATCCATTGTATATTCGTTAACGAAGCGCTGGCATACATCCGACAAATATTCTACAAATGACTTTCATGCGCATTGCAGTGTGGAAGTGTGTTCTTGAGAACATGAACGTATCGCAAAAGAAGTTCGTACAAGGAAATATCATAATAAGATCGTTAAATCCAGTTTTCAAACTACCAGATTCATACGATGGTGGGGGTGAACATTTTTTTATTGACTATTCTTGTTAGTTGCAAATGAAAAAGTTGCTAGGTTTAAATTTTTATTACAAAACATTTTCACAAACATTGGCATTTATAGCATCAATACTGCCGAACATTTTATCTTTGCGGTCTGCTTTCAGAAAATCCAAATATACTGCTCACAAAAATTGAGGGATATTTCAAAATGAATATGAAACGATAAAAAGAGAGAAGCATTTCATTTTTTTCATAAACAAGAATACTAGAAAAGCAAGTCACAGAAAATTGTTCGATTATGGAAATGAGAGGCAAACTCTATTATCGTGATTTAATAGCAAGTGGCACATTGTAGGTTGTGGGGGGGGGGGAGGCAGAAGCATGTCATATTAGACAAGAGTACCACACATTGACTATTTAGTATGGTGTCTGGTCACCCAAATCATACTGACATCGATGGGGTAGAGACAGAATCGGATTGCCCAACATTCTTGTCGGTTCGTTCCTCTGCCATACTTGCTCCAGGGAAACTTCCGTCTCAATTAGTGTTGTGGGACAAGCATTGGACGGTTTGGCAGTGCGCAATCGAACAACTTTCTTTGACCTGTTATTTGCTTTTCTGTGGTTTTTATTTCAATACAAGAATTAAATGCTTTTTTTATAGCTTCATATTCATTTTGAAACATCCCCTCATTTTTGAGAGCAGTTTAGTGCTGACAGCCATTTGGTGACTTCTCCAAGAGAAACCTTCGGAATAATTTTGCATTCCTTTTCATCAGGTTTTTCTAATTTACTAAATCTCAACAGACTATTACACACGCATAAAGTGAACTTGATCCGTTTCATTTAGACACGCCCGCCGTAGAAAACGGATTTTTCTCTCCATCTCAGGAATTCCAAGGTCGAAGCAGTCCCAACATTAACTGAAATAGTTTGGAGTGGTCTACTTTAACTCAAAGCACGCGTCTATTCTCCCTCATTGCGCACTTTTCGTCTCCATCTGTTATGCTCGCGGTCGGATGATAAATAGAATCGACATTTTTAATTGGTGGAAAATATCAAAAATTAACGATCGTTTTATAAAAAAGCTCGATATTAAAAAGCAGGGAAGGCGACAGGGAAGAAAATTGCCGAAACTTTTTATTTATAAAATTCGCGTCATTAGTGAAATTTATATGTCTATTTTTCTCCGAAAGATAGGAATCTGTTGCTTTCCTTAAGAAATTTTTGATTGCGTAACACTTGCGTACAGTGGCAGTCATTAACTATCAATCAATAAGCAGTGACAGTCAGTTGTACGACTGAGAAGAAAGTCTTCTAGATGCATTATTAAATGGTAAATGAAATCTACTGTTGACGGGAAAAATTCAAATCTTTGCTTAGTACTATACAATAATACACGTAGATTTCATTGATATGTTAGAAAAATATTCTCTCGGATTTATATAACACACTCTAAAATACCAATAACTTTAATTTCTTGATAAACAAATTTTCGATTTTTTTGCATGTATTCTAGCACTGAACATCTCTCGACAGACGATTGATTAGGCGTTAATGGCTTGTACGTAAATGCTACTGTACGTAAGTGTCACAACATGGAAATTTTTGTGTGTCTAGGTGTGACAATACATTTTTGTAGAAAAAGCCTCAACCCACATAAAGTGAACTTTATCCACTTCATGAACATTGTGTAAAGACTTGAAATTCAAACCAAAAGCCAGCTCTTCCTTATCCCATTTGCAACATTCAACTAAAACCGAAAATGGGCTTTTATCACGGAAAGGGTTATATAATCTTGGAGAAATGCTCCGCCATCCATGATATAGCCCAGGCAAATTTCGATGCATATTCCGACGTTTGGTGCAAATGGGTCAAGACTTCAACTGCAAATGCAGTCAGAAGCATCTGCAGCTGAACTAGTCAATTCTCCAGAATTAAATCATTACGAGAAATTGCATTACAATTTGTCTTCTATAAAAATTTCATTTGCCACATATAATCTAAACAAAATAAAATTTTGATTACGATATTTCTATTTCACTTTTTCATTATCAAAAACAATACAATATGTAAATAAATTTAAGATGAGGAGATAACTAATAAAGATTAATTAATATAATGCAGTTTTCTTGCAAGGGAATCTTCGATATCAAAAATGGCGACATCGGTATATTGCAAATTAAATGGAGAAACAGAACTATGGACCAAAACAATAATTTTCTCAATATATATATTTCATTTCGTGCTGAAAATACATCCTAATTTCGAATTTGAATTTCACTATATTTTTCCGGAATAGTATGCATATATTTTTTACAATTTTATTAAAAAACTTATTGATGGTATTTTATAATTTTTCAACACAGAATTAAAATTACGAAAATAAGTTATAAAAAAGTAATTACGTCATAATTTGCTCATTCGATTAACAACAAATGAAAACTAGTTTTACTATCTACTTTGCATATGTTATTCAGCTTAATTTAGACAACGATAAAAATCAATCAATACATCGTTGATACAATTTCTATAAACCAAATACTTTTTGAATTTGGCAAAATATTGAGGAAATGACAGATTTTAAGCGACTCACAGAGATGCATTCCAATTATATAATATTTTTTTATATAATTGTTGAATACGATTATTTGATCGTGTGTTGCGATTATATTCGAAATTATACACTTTTAACCCTCATATGCAGTTGATCGGTTTTTGGTAGATTCATAATTCGAAAATCCAGTAAGATACTTAAAATATATTGAGAATACGATTACGGGTTAAATATTGATTTCATTCCTGGGAATTGTTTTACAACAGTACTTATTTTCTTAGTGTTTGTACATAGTACTAAATAGTCTGATATAGTATATTTTTTAATCTTTTCATGTATATCATTTTGCGATTATTATGTTATAGTATAATAATCTTTGTATATTTAATAAACATTCCTTTTACACATAATTATTTGTTTCTTTTATTGTTGATCCTTATTCTAGATACATTTTATGTTGGGCTATAGTCAGCAATGCAAGATTAATTTTCCCCACTGGTTTAAGCTTTCTTGTTTTTAATGCTTAAAATCTTTCACCATTTAATTTGTCACAACTAGGGTTATTGCAGAAATTTGCTAACGTAATGGAACTCCGCTGTGGTAAAGTATAACAAGAGTTCGCCTTACTCTCAAGAGAACTGTTCTTACTTTACTATATCTGAAAAAATTACATGTCCGAATGTGTCAAAAATATACATAGTGAACTTTGTTAATGTTGATAGAGTGGAGAAGGATATTGTGTAATCATTACATTCGCTTCAATAGTCTCGAACATGTTCCAGTTTACAGGAAGCTAACTTCTAAACAATTAGAGATCGGCGTATATATACTATAAAAAATGCTTTAAGTGGTAATTATATTTTTGAGTACATAAATGTAGTGCCGAAAAAATTACGAAGTCTAAATTTATATACAGTCCCAGGATCATACTGGTCATATCGTGTAAAATATGCCCGACACACTAATATTTTAAACAAAAGAACCACTCGTCCTAGTCTAAAACTGAGCGAGTTATGAATCTTTGAATGCCAATACTTTTGGTCAATCAGCGGCCGTCACTTCCTCCAGGCCCCGTTGAAATGGTCCAAGATCTTCAAAAGTAGTGATATGCAAAGTTTCATAACTCGTCCAGTTTTAGTACCAGAAGAGCGGACCTGCTTTGGATTAAAACATTCCTGTATTAAGAATATTTTACTAAATACGATTAACAGGACCGGGGAACTGTATAAGAATTTCATTTCAATATTTTTAGAAGTACATTTATGCACTCAAGCAGCATAAAACATTCCTTACGTCATTTAAAGCATTTTTTCAATTGGAAGTTTATGCCCTTCTCTACCGGTTCAGAAATCGGCTATTTGGCCACGATTAGAGTGGACACCCTGCATATAAAATTAGAAGACAAATTTAAGAAATTTGTCCGAAACATCCGTAATTGATATTCTCTGTATTGAAACTCATATTTATATCGAAGCAATTTCATTACATAGAGTTCTGCCATCTTGTTTATGGCCATATGACCAGTGCTAAAATTATTATCCACAGTTAAATGAAACATAATCGGGTGAGGTTGATGGTCACATCACTAGAGACGGAACGCCAGAGATGTATAAATGAACACGCGAATGCCCGAGGTCACGGCAAAGAAAGTTGGGAACTTACTCAAAGCGAGTTCAAAACATTCTTTGAACAGATCCGATTAGTTAAGCGGAGTTTTGCGCGAGAAGGGACAGATTTGGCCGCGATGACTAAAACTGAATAGATTCAGATTCATTGCGCAGTATGTATTGAGCAACAGATATTGTTTGAAAAACTGAGTAATGAGCAGGGATAACTTTGACTTCAAAAATTTCGATCTGATAACATCTTTCCCGATTTCGAAGAATTGAGTTTGGAGTTAATGTAAAGTGATGGCGACGGCCGGTATTGCAAGGGCAAATGCTTCCGAGATTTGTAAAACTATCAGTTTCACAAGGATGTAAAATTTCAATACGTATATAAATTTTAGGTTGATCAACATTATTTCTAAAAACTATTTTTGGCACCTTTTCTTTCGATACAAATGACTGATTAAGAATTTATTTAACAGTCAGAAAGTAATACACAATTGTACCAGTCCTACAATAAGCATTTTTTTTAATTTACAAATATGGAGCTAAGTTTTTTTTTTGTAATCAATCTTTACGAATATAGAGATGTTATGAATGTATTTTCTTGCTTAATGTCACATTTTCATATGCACTGGGTCTCCACTAAGCATTTTCTTCACTTAAATTACACTACAAGTAGTTTTTACTTTCGTTGTAGCACTAATTTATACGACACTGGTTTTATAAAGAAACTGGCGCAATAATTTATTTTCAAAAATTTAGTGATAACTTGATCATTGAACTAATGACATGCAAAAAAAATTTCTTGCAAGAGCCTCAACTGTGCAATGCATTCTTTATCGCCTCACGAAGACGTGTTGAAGTTTGAGAATCGTTCAGCTACAAGACAAACGTAGAATGTTCTCCGAAAATTCCATTTCGAGTAGTTTTCAGCGAGGCTAACTTTCCCTTTCAGATTAACAGCAAAAGGATACCTATATCAACGGAATTGCGTGGAATCCATATACAAAATTATCAATGGAGTAATGTTCTCCATTATCAAAATGGTTACCTTTCATTTTGAAAAGGTGTTGAATTCAATCAAGAGATCACAAAATACTTTATGGATTCCATGCAATTTTTGCATCGAGTTATAGCGTCTATGAATTTAATTTAGCTTAAAATCACGGCAATTTGAGACAACAGTTCGATATTGAAATCCATTAAATTCTCATCTCCGTTAAGTAATTTTAAGTACGGCAATACTTTTAGGTTTAATGGATAACGTGTTCAAGTTCAAGTCTAAACAAATTTTAAATTCATCGGGGCAAAATGCATATCAGCCGAGAAGTGCCAAGGTGGTTGGGGAATACAAATTAGAATTTTGATTAGAACGAATTGCACCGATGTTTCAAGAATATTCATTCACACGATTTATTGAGAGACTGGGTTGAAAGATATAAAGATACTACAAGTTGCTGGATACAGTTTTAACCCATTCGCTTACAACAACATTTACCGAATGGAGATTCCTATATAAATACAACACGTGCATCGAACTACAGAATTTGCCATTTAAATCCGTAATTAAGTCAACGTAACAATCGATTTTAAATACAAAAAAAACCACTTGGACACTTTTAAATGTCTCCAGTATCCTTTTAAATAGATATCCTAAATGGGTACAGTCATCTAATTAGGAGGTTAAATAAAGTCATAGGTCAAGGAGAGTTAACATGCTTGGTCCAAGTTTTTCAGTAAATAGACATCTTTCAACACGAGATAAATTTATGGCATTTTATCAACGCCTCAAGAATGTCAGAAGCAAAAAGCAGTTTTTGGCACCTCCATACACGAGTGCAATACTATCACAAATTAGCTGAACAACTTCACTTATACATTTCCACTTTTAATAAATGACGAATGGAGATGCCTGCATCCCCCTATTGAAACTCATTTCCATTCAAGTGGCACCACGTCTCGTGTTCAAAACAGACCGAATGCAAGCAAATCTTCCGCTGTACAAAGATAACAAACCAAAGTGATCCTACCGCAGTTGCAGACATCTCGGTGGCAGACACTTCGCATTCAATCACGCTCTTGCATCAAGTTACAGAAATTAACGTTCAAGTCTATTCAAGCCAAAGTAGCAGTCGATTAAAAAGACAAACCACTTGATCACCTTCGAGCATCCTTTGCCATCTTACGCGTGTTGAAATAATGTCCCCAATAGGATGCATCATCAGTTAGGATGCTACATTCATAGGTCAAGGGACCAAATCTGCACGTTAGAAGTAAACCCATCATAAAAAGCGACTTTACAGGAGAGCCGAAAGTCCTAGGACTCTATTGCAATACAATAGTTTCTTTCGACCTACAGCTGCGACACTTTGACCATACGAAGGTGCGGTCGGGATAATGCATATACGACAAAAACATACGAGTCGGCAATATTAGACTCGAGATGGTTACCAGCGAGAGGTAAACCATCAAGAAGGTAGTTGGTACATTTCACAAGCACAGAGAGAAAAAATTCAAGTTATAAAAATAGTTTTTATTTACTACCCATACAGGCTTGATATTCAACATCGTTACAGACAGAAGCAGCACTAAAAACCAGTTTCGCGTACAATAAAATACATTCGGGACAATTAAAAAATTATCGTGTCACAAGATACGTTGCACGAGTATTTACAATACTCCACTGCATTGTTTTTTTTAAAGCAACATCGAGATCATGGAGTGCAAGAAACCCTTACCAGTCAATTCTTTTGGACTCGTTAAAGGCCTCTGGATATCTGTGCTGAGACGAACTCCGGGTAGTCAATAAAACCGTCCGTGTTCCTGTCATCCGAAGAAAGGATGGGGTCAATCATGAGGGCTAGTTCTTCGTTTCCGAAGATCCTGGTCGTGCCGTGGTGTTCGTGATCGGGTCCCATGGACCTGCACTCCTCGACATGCCAGTGCAGAAGGGACTTAACGAGTTCGCATCCGTCCAGCTTGTTGTTAGCATCGCTGTCATGCATCTTGAAGTACAGGAATCTCAATTCGTCTTCGGCCATCTGGTTGATGTCCACCTCACCGTCCACGTGCTGCCCGATATGTTGACGCTCATCCACGTGCGAACGGGCCGTCATCACCTGAGGCTCACGGTGATGCGCACGGTGGTGCTCCAGTGTCTCATGAGAGCACGAAAATTCCAAAAATGCCACAAAAGCAAAGACACAAATCATAGCGTACATGATTGACAGTTAAAAAGTGCAGCGGTTGCCGAATGCAAGCTAAAAGTGAAATGAATACTGTTAAAAGAGCACGTCGAGAGATAGTCTGGCAGTGTATGCTTGTGGTTTTATACTCATTCTTTGATGACGTGTCTTCCGTTTCTAAATTTATTTTATAGACTCGGCTTAAATAATATTTATCAAATGCTTTTTTTTAAAATTATGATTATATTTCTTATACTTTGTGTACTCAATTATAGTTTCACAAATAATCAATACAAATTTAAGTTTCCTCTTATTAGATTTGCATGTTTAAGAATCAAGAATAGATGTGAAACTGCGCATCAGCTGCGGACTTCACGCAACCAGAAGTTAGAACATTTCAATGACGCTTACATTCAGCCAAGCGTATTGCATGGCGCGTTGACTACCTGCTTCGTATGCAGCAGCTCCCTGGTTCGAATCTGAGTGGAGGCAGGTGAGCAATAATTTCAGATGGCGGGCACAGTTCTCGATATTTTTGTTCTTTAAAAATAGAATTTTGTGTTAGACAACTTTACTGATAGATTTTTGAATCTGAAAAATATTCTTGACTTAATAAGAGAAAACCATTAAAAAATGAAAACACAGAAGCAAATAGAAAACAAGAAAGAGAATAAAATTCCGATATTCCATTTGATATTAATCTCCCTGCATAGGACTACGCAGAAATCGCGTTTCGGTTATACTATACAGTTTTGCGGTCGATAGTATTATAGTATGCTGTTAAAATAACAATTCGATTCGTTGCAAAAATATTTTGATTTATTCGCAAGTGTTGCTTGTAAATAACAATTCAAATCAGCCTGCGATTTTCTGTAATATTTTACGAAAATCGTTGTATCTGAAAATGTGAGCATTAACCCTCTGAATGCCTATCCCGCGATTTCCGCAAGCTCATGTGCTCACTTTGTACTATTCCAGCATTGAATCATATTATACTAATAAAGCTTTGCATCTAAATAACAATTTGCTTCGTTCAACGGTATTTGAACACGTTTGAAAACGTTGAATCTAAATAGTGATTTTTAAAAAAAATCGTCAGTCAGAAGGTTAAAGTTGGTTCCTAATTGCATAACATAGGTCTTAGCTGTTTCTGTTAACTTCTGTGACGTTTCATTTTAACCAGAAACGGGAGTAACCTCATTCAACCAAGTTTTTTCCCCATCCACACAATGACGGCTTTTCCCAGAAGCGGGAGAAGCGAAGCAACAACCCTGAGAATGACGAGACAAAAGAGGAGAGAGAAAGTATGAATTGCATTTCCGATTTCCGCGACAGTTTTTGTGGACATTTTCATTTTCTGCGACGAGACGGGATATCCCACCGTATAACCGGATGTTGGAGGTGAAGCTCTATTTAAATAACAATCAGTTGGTTACATAAATAATTCTATCATTGCACCAGAAACGGAGGCAGGAAAATGACGATGAATGCTCTAGAAAAGACCACGATTCTGTGAGCGCAAACAAAACACACTTTGTTCTTACAACTGTGATCTTCCTACAAGATCCAATACGAAAGGATATCTGATATTGATTTATTTTTCCTGTTGGATATTGAGGATTAATTTCTCATCTTAATTCTCAGAGGATATTCTGCATCAAGGTAAGAAACCAATTTTTGTCAATTCTCTATAAAATGATAGAAGTCTATTTTAATGCAACATTTTGAAAAAAATATGCCAAATGCAGAATTAGAGTTTAAAGAATCTCTTTTTGAAAAATGGAATTCTGAAAGGCATTTTCTTCGTTCTTTCTTATTCAACATTTTTCCGGCTTTCCCGAAGTCTTGGAAGTATATGGAAATACATCTTTTGTTTGTTTAACATAAACAGAAATCATCATCTTCTAAGCGGAAGGTCCGTTCCGTATGCAAATGCTTTCCTTTCCCCGGTACTCACCCTTTCCTGCAGTTAAGAGTGAATAATGGTTTAGCCAAAAAAAACTCTGAATCAGTTGTGCTCATAAGAGCTATTAGATGTTCCTTACTGGCAATTCATTACGACGTCACCCGACTCGCTTTTCAACTCGTGAACATTTGAAACTGAAGTTACTGCAGTGAAACTTCGACTCTTACCATTCTGACCGGGGGATGACAGAAATCTCTTCCTCCGTACGTATGATTTCACAGCTAGCTTGGAACGGAAAAGAAGATGAAATCCTTTAAAAGTGAATAATTCGTACGTATTGTATTTAATTTTACAAAACTATCAGTATAAACTTCAATATAAAAGTAGTAGCGTAACAGAAATGAAGGATTAAATTTTTTAGACGATGACGGGTAACAGTGGCGAATCCAGGGGAAGGGCTATCGGGCTGCCCGCCCCCCCCCCCCGAGGGGAGCGAAAATTCTTGATTTAATTTAAAATCACTACAACTGTTTGATCTTAATTTTTATTTTAAAAGAATAGTAATAAAATCGTGACAACATTGCTTTCTGACTTGACAGACTCGAAAATTTTCCTACTTTTCTAGTCATTCCACTTGTAGCTTTGGCGCGGTCGAAAACATTTTTTGGCCAGCTATTTCATTGTATTTTTTATTAAATTATCGAAAGTACTGAAGTGTTCTTTATTATTCTTATTGTCAGGAGAGGAAAGCATGTAAAGTTAAGTGGTTTACATAAGCCGTGAGGTTTGACATCCGTCACTACGATACAAAATTTTTATGACCTCAACCCCTCTCAGCCCCGAATCCTGGATTCGCCACTGACGGGTAACAGAAACTGATGGTGAAACGAATGACGGTGAATCAAAGTTTTACTGTACTTGATGACATTTAATCATAGTAGTTTTATGATTGCAATTGCAACTTGCAAATCTGACATTTTAATAGAAACGATTCCTTATTAAGTGTGGACGATCCTTATCTAGTCATTTCGATTTTCATTGCGTCGTTAAACATCTTTTGAAGGAGTGTTAACTTCACAAGCACTTGCTTACTTTTCTTTGCATGTATAATAATTTTCTATCTTACCTTTTAAATTTTGGATTCGTGTATGATTTTGAATCGAGTCAGACGGTGACAACAACCAGTGACAGACATGACCATGAGCAGACATTCTGATCTCTAAACTTTTCTACTTCTAATATTTCACATCATTCTAATCTGGAAATGTTTAAACCAGGGCCAAACGTATCATCCAATGGTCTCGCATGAGACAGATTATCGATGAAATCGGATCTAACACCCGCTGTTCTTGCAGCTTCTAGGACGAGATTCTGCAACTAGGTCACAGAGACCCTACATTTCGAAAATCCTTAAAAGTAAGGTTACGTTAATTCAGTGTTTCTTCGTAGTAATGCTTGTTTGGTTTTATTGTAGCAAGAGCCATCTTTGGCTATGCTGATCCAGATATATTCTTTAAAAAAGATCTGAAAGAATATATAGATTCTGGAAACTAAGATGACTATTGAATCATTCACTGGTTAAAAGCAAAGGTAGAAACCACAATTTAGTATAAATTATTGCATAAAATTCAAACAAATATCAAAGATCTTAAAAATTATGTTTAAAAGTTGGACAAATCACAATGGTCATTGTGATTTGTTATTTGGTAAAGTATAAAGAGTGAAATTTAGTACAGTCGAACCTCTATTTGACGAACCTCTATTTTGCGAACTTTTCTTTGGAACCAAGAACATTTTGCGAATTTCTTCGTAAAATAACCTCCAAATAGCGAAGAGCATTCTCTATTTAACTAACTTTTGCTTGTGAGTTAATATTTTTTTCTGCCTATTTCTCAAAATATTTCTGAACATTTCAAACTTATTCTTTCTTTTAATACATTTTATGGTGATCTATGACCTTCTATTGGTTTTACCAGTCGCCTAACTCACCGAGAGCAGTAAAATCTCTGTCTCTGGCATTTCATCCAGGAAGTGCAACCTTTATCCCCCCCACACACTGTCCACTTCACTAGAAAAACTTTCTATATCCCCTTTCACCCTCAATGGAACTCTTCCTTGTCCTTGAACTAGTCTCCCGTTTTCTAGATTGTTGATCAGAGTCGTGCGGGTAATTTCGGTGCTTGTAGCTGGAAAATGTCAAAGCGAAAGTGCTTGAGTATCAAAGAAAAATAATTAATTCTTCATGAGGTGGATAAAGGCGTGAAGAAAAAGGATATTGCTTTAAAATTTGGTATTCCTCCAAACAGCTTATCAACCATAATAAAAAAATCGTGATAATATACAAAATTATGATTCATCGAATTCTTGTACAAAATGTTTAAAAACATGTGTCTATGAAGATGTGGATGAGACAGTACTGAAGTGGATACACACAGAGCGAGGTAAAAATGTTCCGATCTCTGGGCCTTTCATAATTGAGAAAGCTCTTCAATTGGATAACGGAGACACTGAGTAAAATTTTAAAAGACTATAAGCCAGAAAACATTTTTAATGCGGATGAGACTGCTTTATTTTTACAATGTTTGCCTCAAAAGACATTAACATTTAAAAAGGAAAATGCTTTGGAGGAAAACAAAGCAAAGCAAGATTAACTGTCATGTTAGGTACAAATATGACTGGACATCAGAAATTGAAACCGTTAGTTATCGAAAGAAGCAAAAATCCAAGATGTTTCAAAGGCGCAACATCTTTCGAGGTTGATTATGACTTTCACAAAAAATCTTGGATGAAATTTGTGAAAAATAGGTTCAAAAGTTGGACAAACGTATGATTGCAGAGTGTCGCAAGATTGCTCTCGTTTTTGACAATTGTCTCGCCTATCCGAAGGAAATCAAGCGAAAACTGAAAAATGTTAGCTTTTTACTTGGCACCAAACACTACATCAAAACTGCAGCCAATGGATCAAGGGGTGATACAAAATTTCAAAATACACTATCACAAGAGAATAGTGCGAAACATTATCACTGCGCAATCAATCCATGCCAAAGATCAACTTACGGCAAAGCATACCAGAAATTTCCAAAGCATGGAACTATGATGTCACAGATCGTACTATTCGCAACAGTTTTGACAAAGCTGGATTCTTTGTGGAGGACGACGAAGACGATATTCCCTTAGATGAAGTTTTAAAAAAATGTGGATACAGCTAAGGGAAAAAGAAGAAATTAACGATGATATTCTGATTGATGATTTCTTTCACTTAATTCTGAATCTGAAACCTCGGAAACACTAACTGAATTGGATATTTTGGATAGTGTGAAAAATAAAAAAAATACAGCAATGAATTGCGATGACTAAGATGATGAAGATGGAAATGATCATGATGCAGAAATCAACAAACCTTCGTATGATGAAATGCTAAAATCATTTGAAACAATCCGACACGGATTACAGTTTGAAGAAAATACGCCTGAAGGGGTTTTTGGTGCATTGCAAAGATGCTAGACGTATTATGAGAGAACACACTTTTTAAAACAAAAAACTCAGACAAAATTAACAGACTTTATCAGTTATTAAATTTAAGGACGCATGTGGTAATGTATGCTTAAAATTACTTGTTATAATAAATGCGTTAATGTCATTAAAATTCATTAATATAGATTATTTTTTTTAAATTGGGAATACAGTGTATTCCCGGACAATATTTTGTTTTATTCTTGTTTTCCTTGCAGATTTCTTTTTGATGGGTAAGATAGCTATACAAAACAAATAGATATTAATTTACAAATTAAAGGTGTGATTAATTACTTTTTTAATAATATTTAGTGTTTATGAATTTAAAATCTGTTTTGTGTAGTTTAAAGTATTTTAAAAGGAGAATCTCTATTTAACGAATTTTCCATATAACGAACTTTTTTCGGGATTTAGCGACTTCGTTCAATAGAGGTCCGACTGTATTTTAAAAATCTTCATTGGCAGACTTTTAAGAGAGTTAAAATCCTGATATAAGTGCTCCCCACACCAGCTGGAATGAGTTTACCAATTCTTTTCTTCTTCGGAGAAGATTTCTCAGCGGAGTAATACTCTCTACCGTCGTGATGTCTTCAACACATTCATTAGTGTCGCATATAATGATATCAATTTGATGGTCGCTTACATCACAAATTCTCAAAACAGTTTTGCGCCTGTGGCCTCATATTCTCAAAATTCGCCACTGGGTATCTTGTAAGTGTTGAGGGTAGACACAATGTGTTTTGTGTTCACGAGGTCTCTTTCTTTTTAAATTATAATGTGCCTTATATATGTGACGCGGCGTTGTCCACGAAAACCAACCAGAAATACTTCATCGAGACTATTAAACAATTCTCTAATGGAAATGACGCCTTGGCATGAATTTAAAATTTTAGAGGGACTGACAGTTATTGGAAACGCTGATAGACTTTCAAGTTTCTTAATTTTTTTCCCTCGTGTTTTTGACTTCAACAAGTAAGCCACATAGGTGAAGTTTTTGTATGGATTTCACTTGACCACTGCTTCTTGTAATTGCTTTTTTAAAACGAGAAACGGTGATAAGGTGCCAGAAATTTCGCTTGATGCGGCGGTTCGACAAATGACCATGAATGCTTCAAAACGTCGAATGTTTTGTTGCCCACTTAAGGGACAAAATCTTTTGTTACCCAAACGATAAAGAAGCGAAATTCAAAATCGATGGCTTTGCCCACCACGGAATCCAACAAAGGAGGGTGGAAACCGTCTCTGGACATTTTCAGCCTCTGTGCATACCTTGGGGTAGTCGGGACCCATACTCTCACAGTCGCATCCAGGGGACAGTAGCCACCCTTAACGCCAATCCAAAAAAAAATGATCCTTTTGCTCGATCTCTTGCAGACTAGGTGACACGTTATCTGATGCACTTCGACTGACACCCATTTAAAGGGTCGCCACAAATGGTCAACACCAGGGACTTAAGCTGCCCACAAGAAGCAAGATGCAAACAGAGCGGCAACAGATCCACCTCGCTTGACATCGAAGGAGGGAAAGGAAAAATCAGAAAATACAGGATAACAAAAAAGTATAAGGACCATTTTTGAAGGTTTTTATTTCCAAAAGTTATTACACAAATTCAGCGACGCTTCTCAATTTGTCTACAACGCTTCGGCCATGATTTCAAAGCCGCAAAATCATTTCCTGGGGGATTTTCTTCAACTCTTCTCTAATAGCCTTTTGAAGGCACCTCAGTGTAGAAACTCTTCGCTTATTCAGTCTGCTTTTCAGATGTCCCATAGGAAATAGTCACATGGTGTAGAGTCAGGACTGTTTGGCATCCATTGTTGTGGCTTCAGGAATTGCACTTGCTGATCCGTGAGGAATTTCTGGATGACCCTAGATGCACGCGTTGGGGCAGAATCCTGATGGAAAACAGCATCACCATTTGGGTACAATCTGCAGTAATCATCCTTAAGAAAGGGCTTTAACCGTCTGAGTGTGGCGAAGCGCTATCGCGCTTCGCTTTTTATGTGCCACAAATGCGCGCCGCATTCAAACGGTTAATATCTTTTGTATGTAATGCTCAGAATTTATTTTGACCTCAGGTTGCACACAACGTGGTTTGGTAACACCATTGGCGGAAATGTCCATCCAAACCATTATGCCTTTGGGATGAGGCACCGTGGTTGACGTAGTCAAGTCTCGCCTGCACTGTAAAAAAACCCCGTAAAATTTACGGTTTTAAACTGGCAGCTGGGTTGGTTGTGCAAAACCGTATGCACAACGGTTTTTACCATACAAGAACAAGTTTTTTCCGTAAAAGTTACGAAGTAAATCCGTAGTCACAACGGTTTTTTACCATACGAGATCAAGTTTTCTCCGTAAAAGAATATGGTAGGTGGAAGTGGGGGAGTTGAGATGTTTTCCTCCTACACCCGAAGTCACGCCATCGACTGCGTTGAGATGAAACGTGCTGATGTGAACTGAAGTGAGTGACGTCATCTTTCCAACTTAGAGATTTTCATTATTTCTCGAATTATCTGGAAAGTCAATTAATTAGAAATCTTAATTATTATCAATATTAATTAAACAAGGCTTAATTATTAATTTCAATTAATCTAATTTTTAATTGATTAAGGTGACAAGTTAAAGACAGGTGACAAAACTTCAAACTCCTCCGAGCCGGTGATCGAAACCGCGTTCAAAGAGTTGGCAGTCGTTCTAACCACTAGACAGCCGGGGACTTCATACAGCATGGTAAAACTAATCTATTTGAGTTTTAAAGTCACTATAGCTCTAGTGGCGCCCCCTAGTGGTGTAAAAGTCAACTATTTTGCCAGAACACGTGTATATATAAAGTTCAATCGCAGTTTTATTCGCACGATGACAAAAGCATAAAATAATTGCTGAAAAACAAGCGCAAGTGTAGAAAATAATCTTAAAATGATTTAGGAAAAGGGAAAGTTATCGTACGGAAAGCAATACCGTATGACGAAAAATAGAATTTGAATTGACGGTTTTAAACCGTTTATGGTTGGAACGGAAAACGGTAAAAAACCGTTTTGTCAACAAAACAGCTTTAAACCGTCAAATATACTGAAAAAGTCCGTAGAAAACGGATATTTTTTACAGTGTGTTCTGGTCACGGATAAGATATTGAACTTTAGATTTAGCATTGGTATCGGATAGATAGATCCAAGCTTCATCAACTTTCGCCATCTGTCCTTACGGAGAAGCTTGCAGAGTGGCCATGAACGTTGCCTCCTAAATTTGCACCGATCTCTCATTCAAGTGATGACATTTAGGTCTTTTTTATGGCATTTTTTCTTTAACGTATGTTTTAGTTGATAGCTTACAACTTGCTAGATCAGGTTAAGAGCTTTCGCCATGCTTGCCTGTGTTGGTGGATCCGGTTTCGATGCCATCTTCTCAAGCCTCTGCAAATCTGATGCCTTCAATTTACTTTGACGTCCATTTTTTATTGGTTTTGAATCATTTTTCGTCGATCCTAATTTTGAGTTCTTGATGCGGCTGAGTGAAATCGCAATATCTTTCTTTTTAAAATGGGTTTGTATAATCCCGTGGCTCCATCGAAGTTCTAAAAGTGCTTGTACTTGACCAATCAGCATTTGGTCAAATTTCTTCAAAGGCATTATTGTGATTTTATCGAACAGTATTGCAATCGAAAGTCTAATAGCGGAGCTTTCGATCTGTATGCTGCATATGTAAAAAGGTTTTATAACTTTACTGGTAGATAACCACAAAAGTGATCCCTATAGTTTTTTTGTTGCCCTGTAGAGAGGACGGAAAGTCCGGAAGATGATCAGATGACAAAGGTACCTCGGAATGGTATCTAAAGAAGATATACCTCTGAGGGCTTCGTCGTCGGAAGCAAGTGGAAAAGTTCTTTGGCACATGAACTGCCATCCGTGCACTTATATATTGGATATATTAGAGATTAGAGTAACGTAAATAGCTTGGAATTTTATTATTCATTATATCACTATGAGAGGCCATAGCTTTGCACATTCAGTCAGAAATGAAAGTAATGCCCCGCGTGTTGTGTGGCACGTAATGAGTTGGTCATTGTTTGCGTTTGGCAGTCATTTTTCGCCAACTGTTTCCACCGATATAAAGAAATCTCAGGATTTTCTTTTTCTAACTGTGAGTTTCCAATTCCGCCATAAGTGCAATTTTTGAAACACTCTGTGGCGCACCGTGCTACGCCATCTTACTGTGATGTATATTAGCCAATATCCGCCTCCGGACATTGGGAATTCCTTTTGTCTAGTGGTTAGGATTTTCGGCTCGTAACCCAGAGGTCCTCAGTTCTATCCTACCGCCGCCAAAACTCTGAAGGAACTCCCGTTAGAATGAAACTCTGAAAGAAAGGAAACTTCTTTCTCTTTACTTCTCTGATGGCTAAGTCGATACATTCTTTTTCTATTGCATTACTTCATGGATGACGGCTAAAAAAAGAAAGACAAGAATTTATAACTCCACAGGTGGTCAAAAAGGACAGCAGATCTGATCTTTTAATGACCTGAAAGGGGGGCATACACGTTCCTTTTTCTTCGCCGGATCCCCGTTTAAAACATTATTTCGAGATTTCATCCACACATAACCTAAAGGATTAATTAAATGAAGAGTGAAGTTTTTCTATCATATTTTCGGTTTAGAACAGCATATTAACAAAAATTCTAATGTTCTGGAGATTTGCTTAAAATTTAAAAATATGTAATTTTTCTAAAACGAAAGATAATTTCATTTCTCAAGCCGATTCAGACCCAAATTGCCATGAGCTACCCGTCCGACCGAATACATGCGGCTGCAGTGGCCTGGTGGTCATTTCTCATCTTCGAGACTGGGGGGTTCCAGATTCCAAAGATCTGACACGTATGTGCGTTAAATATGAGGTCAGTGGTCAAACTTCCTCCAGCTGGCATGGCGTGAAAGTTTGGAGGACGGGCGATTGCTCATGTGTCGCCCTTGTCATCTGAACATCGTTCAAAATTACGCGGTCCGTCTGGTGTTGATTCTACTAAAGAGGGGACGTTAATATAACTAAACCAACCGAGTTCATAGTAATAAGACTTCATTAGTAGTACTTCAAGCAATGCACTTCAGCAATGTAGGTCTTTGTTTCACTAACATGTTGAGACCTTCAGTGTTCTAAAGTTGATTGCACTAAAATAAATAGAATAGTTAGTGTTTATCTAAACCTTATTATAACCTTATTAAGAATTATAAGGTTTATTTATAAGAAGTATCCAAACTTCAGTAAAAATTTAAATCTCTCATGCTTGAATTCATATGAAAAATCTCTCAAGCTCACTCTGTCATTTTTAAAGCGTAGTTTTTCTTTCTCAAAAATATCCATGTTTACTAAAAAAATGTTAAACTAATGTATCAATTTCTTTCCATAACGCGTAAAAACTGACCATTTCCGCCTTCGTATTTCCTGTCTATGCAAGGTCGTCTTTTGTTGTGTGTGCATGTGAACACGGGTATTGTTTGTGTGGCTGAATTAGATAAAGGATAGAAGCCGGCATGAATGCTTTTGTCGTGTCGAAGAAACAGTCATGTTTCATCTGTTTACCTTCGACTGCGCCATTCAAGATGTCCGCGCTGCGAGCAACTCGGTTCGTTGCCTTTGATTATTTTTATGCAAATGTAGTTCTGGAAGCTTTCATACTTGAATGGAGAGTTTCAAGGTTATTTCTTTAGAATGATTTCAACGCAGAGGTGAAGGAGTATTTTGAAAAGCATATCAGATTTGTAAACGCACAAAAGTTTTGAAATTAAATAATAGCACCTCCAAAACTATTCGAAATAATAAGTAATGTACTATGAATAATATTTTATGAAAAGTGGATCAAAGATCGCATTTTAATTCAATTAACATTTTCGAATGCATGAAATAAATAGAGCTTTCTAATGTTTGATACGAAGTAACCAATAGATACAACAACGGTTACCGAGAGCAGAAAGTGTTGCTCACATTTTATCGCCTGCGTGAATGAACGGCATGATTAAAGCAGCGATTTGAAACAAACGTTTCTGCAGTTGATTTATTGAAATCAAAAATGACTTTGTTTCTAAGCAAATATAGAATCTATAATATAAATCAGTAAATACATGTATCTGTCTGTCACAAGAACTCCTTCTAAACAGTGCATAGTAGCGGCATGAAATTTCCACATACTATTCTGGGGCGTATTTCTGTGCCAACTGTGCTATTTTCAACTTTCAGAATTAATTAATTCTTAAGGTATTTAATTAAATAACAAAAATTAAGCTAATTTACGGAGTTTTCGCCAATAACTTCTAAAATTAGTTTTATACCATCTTAAAGTGCAAAAAATTATATTTTTTAATGATAACAATTTTAATTGCCGTACAATTTTTTCCCAGGCTTAGTGAACATTTCAAAATTCATTTTCAATCCATTTTAAAACCATTCATTTTATTGTTTTATCATATCCTTCATTCACGCGTTCGAAAGCAATATTTTTTTTATCATAACTGTTAAACTTATGATAAAAATATTGCTTTCTTTGGATTATTAGCAGGAAGGCTTATTTTAATTTCTGCTTTTGTTTCATAGCATGCACAACTTTTGATATCGTGGCGCAGCAATCCAATGACGTTAATTTAACTACTCTCTCTACTTCGTTTAATTTTCACAATTTTTTTAATGATCCTAATGAGTGTATAAAAGGATTCAAGGTTACTAAGTCCCCTTCCT
This sequence comes from Araneus ventricosus, assembly GCA_013235015.1. NCBI lineage: Eukaryota > Metazoa > Arthropoda > Arachnida > Araneae > Araneidae > Araneus > Araneus ventricosus. The sequence continues at coordinate 265,905 of BGPR01000856.1, forward strand.
ACCGAATGTAGAGGAAAAGAAGGAACACTTGAGGTGTTTTTCCGGTCAGGCACACAAACACCAAAAAAGAAGAGAACTGTACTTTGAGTCATAAAACCTATGATACCGAGGTTACTTCAGTTGCCGCCGTAGCAATGAATGATCTGGAGGGAAAAATAGAACTCCAAAGGTTGCTAGACTCTTGGTAAGTGGTTCAAAGTACAGAGACTTTAAAAAAATATGGCTATATTTGCTGCTGGCCGAGGAGTCAGACCACGCAGGGGAGTGCGAACGAAAGGCAATGAAAGAAGCTGCATCGAAAGCTGTTTAATTAACTTTAAAGTTTTATAAGTACTTAAGTATGAAAATGTTTTTATCCCGAGCAACGCTGGACATATCAGCTAGTATTTATATAAATATGCAACGTGGCATTTTTAAAAAAATGTAGTCGTTCTGTTGAGCATTAAATGTTTTTTTATTATCGACTTCGTATGCTATTTATAGATAAAAAGTTATTGAATGAAGCTTCTAGATGAAAATTCAGCTATTTCAAGTCCATGACCATTTTGGGAATATTCGGCGCGAAGCTCCACGTATCATATGCGATCATCAAGTTGAAGAGAGGGAGGGTCAAATTAATAACGAAACTTTTAAAATAAACTCTAGAGTAAATGTAAGGTTATGACACTTATTGTACTCTTCTGCTCAGAAGGTGGAAGCTATTTTGAATTATTGAAAAAACCTTTTTTCAACTTCAATTTTTGTCGCTAGTGAGTTTAAATCGTTGATTGCCCTACTTAATCGTTTCATCGCAATTTCATGATTTTTCCAATTTATTTATCATGAGGATGTAAAAAATATTTCTCCGTGCCAATTTCCAAAATTCTAAATTTAATTCAGGGTAAACCTACTTAAACTTTTTTTGACATGTTTTGGCGCCGAGAAACAGTCTTTACAAACCACAACTCTAATGGCAAAAGTAGACGGTCAAACCTTGACATTTACTGCAAGGACACCCCGCTTTATTTTGTTTCAACTATTCAATTACTATTTAACATACAGTTTAAAAAATTATAAAATAATTTCTAATCTCAAGTATGTGGTTTATCTCTCTACCTAATATAACCACAAAACCCAATCTGTTGTGCGGTTAATAAATGAAAATCGCTCACGTTCAACACAAAAAAATCACAACGCCCCCTCTCTTTCAATACAAGAATAGCCGGTAACCAAAATGGTGTCTAGCATAGTAATGAACTCCTCATTATCTAGAAGGACATACAATATCCGCCCATTTATCAATCGGCGAACTATTCGTTTAAGCCCAAAATTCTGTTAAGTATGCAAAACAACGCGTTTGGGTATTTCCTACTGCCGCTGAAGTAGTTCTGCGTGCTCGTATATCAGTGGCCAGCCCAAGAGGTCAATACTGTTCCACAATCTCGAAAGTGATCAGTGACGTCTAGGGTGAATACGTGACATGCGTAGAGCAGACAAGATAGTGATTTCGGAACTCTCAGAATGCGTTTTTAGATTTTCTCCGAAAATTTTTGACGTTTGGTGCCGTCAGATGCTTCTTAAATTTCTCCCCGTCACTTCGCTCTTCAGTCTCAGTCACTCTCGGTGGTGCTCGGGATAATTGAGGATAATTTTTGTTCAACACAGGTGAGAATTTGAGCAAAGTTGTTTTTAAACATTTGTGTCGATTTTCTTTTATTTATCGTATGTAAATAATCCAAGTTGTCTTTAATTTTATTTGCCGTTATATTTTATTATCGTTTGCATTTGTGTTACAATTGTTAAATTCCGTTTTAGAAATAAATCAAGGTTTATAGCCGGATTTCTTTTAAAAATTATGTTATTTTTTTTATTCAGATCGGTTAGAAATTAGAATTAAGAATAATTTATTATCTACTTGATTTACCAATCCGAATGATGGATTAGGTTTCATTCATCCGGATTGAAATTGAAGTTCCTATTCAGCGACAATTGTCCCCAATGAGTTCTTTTTTCTCCCGCGTGTAACTTTTATTACTTTTCATCTCGTCTTATTGAATTTTCTCTCGGGATGTCTTCTAATTTATTTTTGTACTCAAGAAGTTAATAGAATGAAGAATAAATTATTTATTATCTACTTATTTTGTCATTTCGAATGATGGGTTAGGTTTCATAAATTAAGTTGCATAGAGGTAGGCACTTTATTATTTCGGATGTCGTATTCAGCGGCAACTTTTCCGTATGGCCTTTTTTTCCATATGTGTAGCTTGTATTATTTTCCTTCTCGCCTTCTTAATACATCTTCTCTCCAGATGCCTTTCAATTTACGGTTAGCCTGCACTCAAAACTTGTTGGAACACAGCGGCAGAATGGTTTTAGATATCTCTGAACCTTTACTGGAATCAATTAAATTTGGCAAATCGTTACAGAAATGTAAAGATACGCAAAGCACTTTTCCACGGATAAATGTGATTTCGATATCTAATGCTATAATATAAATTTATTGTAAATTTTATTTACATTATTTCTTAGGTAGAAACTAAATTTATTCTTTTATTTTTTGTAGAATCCAAATAAAATAGTTTATAAGAGTTAGCGTTCAATGAAACAGCGAACTTTTTGTAGTACAGTAGTAGAAAGATTTCAGGATAAATATTTTTGAGAAAGAAAAAAAAACTATTTTATTTTTTCTGATTGATGGTGCTCAAAATGTCCACAAACATTCAACTGACATCATCTTATGGCAAATTCATTTGTAGCGTTATTATTGTTACAACTGATTAAAAGTAAAGTTTTATGTACTGACAGCATTTGCGTATAAAACTGAAAACACAAATTACCGAGATACAGGAAATTTACAATCGTTTCTGAACACTGATTTTTTTTTTACGGTATTCAAGTTTGTTAAATGATTATATTTATTTTTCGAGAATGTTAGACAATCTCTTGAATTTTGTGTCTAGTTGCGGGAATATCCTTCATAGTCAAAAGTCACTACTGACTTCAATAGTGATTCAATATTTCTAACAGTTCCAAGTTCATAAAAAGGAGGAAAAACGGAGATTCATATCACATTCAAGGTAGAATTAACTTATAAGTTAATTATAATCAGGCCTGTTGCAGCGGCCAAACGATAGTTTCCATATTTTTGAAACAGAATTTGTCTTTCGTAATAATCTTGCTTTTGTCTTTGTGAAACGTCGTATTCTCGTGTAGAAATTTTCACTGCGAGTCGCGGTTATATTTTCATCCAAGCTTCATCCGCTTATACAGTGGTTTGCCAATTTAATGTGGACACTTCAAAATTTTCATATTTTTTCGAATATCTCCCGAAAATCGCCATGGATTTTCTTAGAATTTCGAACATGTAAATTTTAAGCTTGAACTCACATTTTACAGTGCAGATTTGGTCACGAGACCTTTTAGGGGACCTACCAAAAAGTGATGAAGTCAAAAAAAATACCAACTCAACCGGTTTCAAAGAAAGCTGATAACGTGATGAAACTTTCATCAATGGTTATATTTGATGTGCATAATATTTACATGCAATTTCGTAAATTTTTCAGTAATATTGAATTTTATGAAAGTTGAATATCCTGATAAGTGAAATACATAATTTAAATTACAGTTCGACGATTACTATTCGAAGTTTCAAGCTTAAAAAATATCAGTTTGTGCACGAACCCTCATCATTTTGTTTCTCTTACAGAACAAAAGCAATTCAGTTCCTGCAATACCGGTATCTTTCTGAATATTAACGGTATTGAAGTGAGATTTCAAATTTGTCATATTTAATAAAATATTCTTGACACCCTAACATTTAAACAAAAAAAAAAGTTCCATTTTCTACGACTGACCGAGTTATGAAAATTTAAATTTCATTGTTTTAAGCTAATCAGCTGCCGTCTCGAGGAAGCGCTGCCCGTTGATTATAGATTCTTATACGAGGCGGTCGTTGAAATGCTCTAAAATCGTCTGAAATAGGGATATTCAAAATATATCTTGGTCAATTTTAGTGGTAAACTTGGTCAATTTTAGTAGTAAATTTTACTAAATATGACTAATAGGACCGAAGGATTGCATAGTATTTTTTTCAGTAGAACACTGGTGTCCAAAAATAATGCACACTTTTGAAAATGCTACAAAACTGGAGTTAATATGATACTATGGTCATACGCATTCAGCTGCTGAGAATCGTGGGATATACTATCGTCGGAACTCACATTTTACAGATCACGAGGGATGAAGGCGAAAATGGAGTTTGAATCATACTGTTTCACAGAAAGCTGATAGCGAAATGTAACTTTCATCAATGGTTATGTTTGATGTGTATAATATTTGCATGCCTTTTTGTAAACGCAGAACAAATATTCGGGGAGATATAAAGGTTTTCTTAAAAAATCCCAAATTTGTCCGCATGTTTTTTACTTATAACATACAGAGTTTTCCACCAAATTGTACGAAACTTACAGAATATTTGACAATATGTAAAATAAGTACTGTATTAAAATTTGAATATTACAAGAAATTAGAGCATTTGTAGTAAATAATTTTTTACTGCGCATATGCGAAACGTAGCATAATTTTTTTTCATAACTTCAGAGCCATATATATAGGGCAACTTGTATAAAAATTCTTAAAAATAGTGATCGTCGAAGTGTAATTTAATTTATATAGTTAACTTATAAGTATACACGAGTATTCAGTATATTCCACTTTCATAAAATTCATTACTGTTCGAATTTTCAAGTTTAAAGAAGATCAGTTTGTGCAAGAAACCTCATCATTTAACCTCTCTTGGAGTGCACCGAAAAAAATATAGTTGCAATGCGGATATCGTTCTGAATACAAATGGTATTGAACTGGAATATTTATATAAGTTGCCCTATATATCTGGCTCTGAAGTTATGAAAAAAAATTTACGCTGCATTTTGCACATGCGCAGTAAAAAAATATTTGCTACACATGCTCGTATTTCCCGTAATATACAAATTTTTTAATACACAATGCCTCTTTTTACATATTGTCAAGTTTTCTGTAACTTTCGTACAATTTAGTGGGAAACTCTGCATGTTATAAGCAAAAAACATGAGGAAAATTTTGGGATTTTTTAAGAAAACCTTTATATTTTCCCGAATATTTATGAAAAATTTACGAAATTACATGTAAATATTTTATGCACACCAAGCACAACCATTGATGAAAGTTTCGTCACGTTATCAGTTTTCTTTGAAATGGGATGAGTCGTTTTTTTGTCTTCATCCCGTTTTGGTAGGTCCCCTAAATGTTCTCGTGACCAAATCTTCACTGTAAAATGTGAATTCAGGTCCAGTATTTACATGTTCGAAATTTTAAGAAAATCCATGCAGATTTTCGGGAGACACCTTCAAGTGAATGCCCGGCTTTAGATTTAACGTGCGCTATGCCCACATACACAGCGGATCTTTGATGGAGTCAGTTTTCGAGCCTGGCACCTTCTGGCCTCAAAGCCGAAACCTTAGCACAAGGCCACCGGGGACTCAAAAATGATGGAAAAAGCATATCTTAAAATAAATAAAAGTCATTGTGACTAGACATTCGAAAAAATATGAAAATTTTGAAGTGTCCACCCACTCCATTGATCGATTTCGTTTAGCATCTTTAGAATATGTCGCCGCATCGATATCAGCAGAAGTGTGTGAAGATACAGCGAAAGAAGAAAATTGAAACAAAAAGAAATGCGTAGCTTGCCAGCGCTTATTTTATTTTCATTTTTTCCAAATTCGGATTAAAGTGCAAATCATTAACATTTGAGCTTTCAAGATTTTGATCAGAGAGAAATGCGAAATCAGAATTCTATGTAAACACGTTCTCGATAGTATAAACCAATTTCTTATCTTGAACTAAAAAAATATTTTTAAACAGGCTTTGATGAAAGTAGGTTCTCGTCCTGATTCGCTTTGTCAGATCATTTCTCAAATTGCGATAAGAAGGTTTCACTATTGGGATGTGTAACTTAACCTCACAAATCAAAGGCCTCGTATTATGCGGGAAGGGGCGAGGTCCTCGTACAAAATAAAATCTTTTTAGCGACTGACATAAAGCAGACCTGAATAGAGGAATCAAAATTGCCTTCTAAAAATATATTATTGAGATATATTTCATTCGTCTCTAAGTTCTAATTAGTTAAAATCCTCCTTATTGGTTGAAGACACAGGCAAATGTTTATTTTGGCCAATTGACAAAGCATCCTTGCGCATAACTAATTTTAACAACAGCTTCTTAATAATGACAATATGTTTCAGTTTTGTAATCAACTTGGATTCAAAATTACGAAGTTATGAAACGATTCAATAATTCTAATTTTTTTATTTGAGTGCACATCGTTGTAAAAGCATATAAAAGTTATTAAAAAAAACTTAATATCTTTATATTTCGATTCTACTTTTATTGTCCGGAGTAACTCTAATATCAATAATTCCCGAAGACAGAACGATGCTGTTAGCACAGAAATAACGGAAATGAAACCAGATTTGTTGTTGTTGGTGTTACGAAACTAGAATTTATTGGTAGCGTAGTTCACGATTTAAAACCCCTCGATTGCTCTACAGTTGTTGGAGCGATGCGTAACAGAAGACAAGACGTTGCTGAGAGTAATAACTGTTTGCAAATGTTTCCTCCACTCAAGAGCACAGCTGCAAGATGAGAAACCACACATTTTCACAGCATTAAAAAACACTTCGGTTGCTCATGTCTTGCAGAAATGGTGCTCATTGGTGCGAAAAATATGGTTCCTCGTCTGACAGTTGCACTCCTGAATGAAGGACGTCACATTCAATATTTGCAAGTCACCTCAGTGTTTTAGCATATTTAGCGCATTGCTCCGACAGCTGCAGAACCATCTGATGGTTCATATTCCAAACTAGATTATCAGTAAATTTTGGTTTTGTCAAAAAATGCGTAATTTTCATCCTATCTGTGCAAAAGCATCCCTCTGTCTTCATTCGTTTGTGAATCATTGATTTCTAAATTTGCTCTGAACTTTTGAATCGCCTTGTATTTAGAAATTCAATTTTCATCTGATACTAATTTTTTTTTAAATATCATTACATTTAAAGCATCATTGTAACTTCGGCTACATGACTGGGAAGTGATAGAGAAAAGAGAATTCATCAAAAAAGGAAATTTTCTATGGGAAAATTCAACAAAAATCGCACAAAACTTTGCCTATTCTACAAAACACAGACTTATATGCATTCACAGACATTATTTTTTATTCGTTTAACAGTTTTTTTTTATTTGCCCACGCCAGCACAGCCTACCCAGAGGGTGTAAGGCACTAGTTTAACACTTGTAAAATCTAATCTAGCATAGAAGATTTTTTTACTCTCATTAATCATTTCTCAATCCCTAGGTCCTCCAAGGCAGCATGGAATGCAGCCTAATCGGTGTTGCACGTTTTATCTACATAATTCTGTGCATCACTCTCGCAGTTCTTCAAGTGTCTTCGGAATCGAACAGTTTCGAAATTTGGGCGAATGACAATGATACTTCAAACGCTTATTATCATTCTCCGCCATTATTAAGTGACTTGAAAAATACCACGCCAAGTAAAAGTGGCTTCTCATCGAATGGCACTCATGAAAACTCTACAAAAGTTGAGAATCCAGGTGCACACTTGAAAAAGCAAAACTTCGAAAATGGTGACAAGAACTTCAATCATCAGCGTGGAGCTTTCTACTATGCTTCAAGCAGCGATGCACGTCAAGACAATACTAGCGTGCATATATTCGTAAAAAGTGATGAATCTTCGGAAAAAAGTAACCCTAAAGTTTCAAAAAGCACAAATAACTTATTAGCAGGCAAAGGTGATAAGTTGTGTGTTGGAGAGTGCTATGAGAAGACAGTTAAGAATTCTAAGAAAGAATCTGTACTTAATAACAGAATTCCGAAACCAGATCAAAAAGATATCAACAAGAAGGTCATTGTACCAGCTATTGATGAAAATTCAACAGAGAAACGTTTCTCTGAAGCTGAATCAAGCAGTGAGTCATCGATTATCCACGAAAATTATGTTGGCGAGATGTATCCCGATAAATCTAGTGATAAAAACCTAACTTATGAAACATTTCAAAATGATTCGTCGGAATTATCTAAACAAGATACATCAGAAGCATCCAGTAGAGATTTTAGTTATATTATGTTCAGAAGGCGGTCTTTTGATGATTCTCCTGAAATTGCTTCCGTGGAAAGTAAACCCGTAGCAACAAACTTGAAGGATTCTTTCGAAAGATTTCGCGATAACGACGCAGGTTTTGAACCAAATCCTGGCATCCAAGGGCGACGCTCGCGTTCAGATGGCAGTTCTGAGAATGTTCCCCCACCGAATGGTGTCGACAGGAGAACTGGTGGAAGATCCAGGGTGCCTCTCCTTCCTGTGTTTCCAGCACCTCAGAGCAATGACACCAGAGAGAGCGTCGAAGAAAAGAATGTCACCGCTGAACAGTTGACAGAAATCATTAACCAGCTGCGGCAAGCGCGAGGTAAGTCAACATTAGTTTCTTTACGTGTCATTAATTCTTAATTTAGCAGCTTTCAAGTTCGTGCGTTTTCCAGTGGACAAGAAGGGAATTGATCGTTCTAAATGTATTGAAGAATTGTTAACTGTCCCTTTTGCTTATTATATGTCCATATTAAATTTGTGGTAACTGAACGTTCATTTGTAACTGTTACCGATTGGCATCGATATATTACACCATAAATTCATTTGATTACATATATTGTTTGATATAATAGTAGGCACATGGTATAAGGACAATAAAAATGCCTCATTGTTCATAGAACAATCAAAGAATAGTACACAAGAAGCATTTTTGTTAAATTTAGCTGTGGATCAATTTAGAAAATGCTTCAGTACTATGGTTCGGTTGCAGACTCAGTTTTGCGACTAAAGAATCGCAAATTACCGCCTTGGTTCTGGCGTAGATTATCTTTGGAAGTCTTCACTGCGGTATGGCATGGAATTTTCGAGTGCAAAATATCAGTTTAGCTGTCGACTTCATCAAATGAACACGACAGATGAAACCCCTTCTCTTTTAGGCTATGATTCAAATTCAGAATGGAAAGTTATTTCATAAAGATTTTTTAAATTCCGTCTATCATGTTTAAACCCCTTATAAGAAACGGTTCACCTTGGCCCTGTGAGAAAATCTAATGCAATCTTAACACAAATATTAAGAGAACACACACGTTATACAAACAACTTACGGCAGGGAGGACCCTCTGCACTTATCCAGACAAGTGTATGCCCACATCTGTCCATACTACATAGTTGAGCATCCAGACTTTGAACCGACAAGTATGCAGAATTTCAAATCTAATTCGATCAGCAGGTCTGAGCTACTTCAGAAGACTTCTCATAAACTGCTTTTTACCCTCTCCTATGCAAATTATATAGGGGAGAGTGGGGTAAAACCGGGTATCCTTGATTCTGGCACTATTATTTTTTCTATTTAGCAGACAAATATTGAATTTCACTCTACTAGTCAAGAAAAAGGAACAGTCATAGTGGCGTGTTGTAGCTGTTGAATGCACTGCATCTGTGAAGGTTTATTCGTTTTAAGACGTCAACTCTCGTTTGATTTTAAACTGTCCTTACTTAATAATCATTACAGTTATAAAAACTATATTTATTCCGGCTTATTATACGTTTACTAAAGATTCATACTCTATCATACAAAAAAGATTTAGTTCAAAATTTGCGCGGTTCAATTTCGTTATTTACAACTCGGGCTAAAGCCGGGTACTCCAAGTGGCGTAAGGCCGGGACAGTCAGTATTGAAGATTCCTCCGATTAAGACGATAAAAGCACATCAGACGTTGATTGTTTATATTTTAATAATGTATCTTCTCCTTTAAATGATGAAGAAGGGTTAATTCAATGTAAAAACTGTCTTAGCTGTGCCCGCGAAAGCTGCAGTGGCGAGGAGGAAGAAGACAACTGCTTTACATGTAACTAATAATAAAAGTAAAATTGAGCCAATTTATTGCTGAAATAAGTTGGGCATTTTGCATGAGGATTAAGAAAGCGAAGCTACAACACCGCGCCGCTCAATTTGCTGACACGAATATTCACGCGAATGGAATGTCACGGGACTCTGCTCCACTAGGGAGTTTTCTATACATAATGAGTTGTGTTTTATTAAAATCCTGTTTTGAAACAACACGAGGGTTATTTTGTTACGAACTTCGTGACGGTCAGATGGCGAGGAGCTGCACCCTCCTGTTAAAACTTCCGCACCACACCAACGATGTGAACGTTTGGCCCCCTATGTATGAACTGGCAGGATTCAGGGGGATCGGGTTTCGAACCTGGAACCCCCAAAGCCGAGAACTTACCGCTAGACCACCACGGCCTTTATGTACACAATGAACAGAACAGAGTAAATCTACGAAAAAAAAATTCTACTGAAATTTATATCTTGCTTTAAAGTTTAAAAATATTTCGTTGAAGGAACCATGAATATCAAGTTATGCATACGAGATTTAATTAGAATTAAACGATATTACAGGTAAGCAAGCTGGTCGGCAAATGCGGTGAATAATATAAATAATTGTCAAGAAATTTATTCGATTAATAATCAGCACAATGAACTGTTTTAAATATTAAAGATTACTCTACTTTAAACATCTTTGTTGGTCCTTTCAAATGAATAAAAGAAATTATGCTACATTTTCCACAAAATGTTCAATGTTCTTTCTATATTTGAAACACTCGCGTTTTTAACATAACGTTTTTAACTAAACGTAAAGCTAATAAAAGCAAAATATAATTTATCCCTTAAAAGTAACAAACCTGACATTCACAAAAAAAAATCGAATAACTAAAAATTTGAATCAGCTGGAGAAAATGTCAATCTATTATGTGGCATGTGTTTTGGTGGAAATATACTTTGTTTATGAAGTCTGTTACATAAAAATAACTTGAGAACGTTAATAATTCACCATAACATGCCATGCATAAAAATGCACTATCCGATCAAGCTGTGACCACCCAAACCAAACAACTGAATCTATAATTGTATCAACAATCTATACATCTTTTGGCGAAAGCAAATGACGATCAAAAAGCCTTCTTTTATACAGTTTTAATGTTATCAGATTAAAAAGTAAATTTACACATGAATGAGCACAGTTGGTTACAGCAGATTTCTAAAATCATATTTATGTTTTTTTAAATGTTAGTGTTGTGCATTAAAATGTGTCAGTAAATCAAGTAGAAGCTCGAACGGGGAGAGCTGATTTTCGGAAAGCGTTCTGTTCGGTAATATCTGCATAATTTTGTGATGTGTCTGTTAAATATCTCAATGTATACAAGTAGAGGGGCACCACTTTCTCTCACGCGTCTCCTTGGCATACAACACTTTCCCTCAAGTGACTCCTTGAGAGGCACCCGTTGAAAAAGTTGCAGATCTTTATTTGCTGGCCGCATTTTTTGCAGACATCAGCGGCATTTTGCCCAAAACGGTATCATTGTGGCACATTATAGAAAACAATTCCTGCTAGAAACTGAACTCATATTTGGATGTAATTAGCGTCGCATTAATTTACATTCTTCATAAAATATCCTTAATTTTGGCATGCAAAAAGCAAAAAAATTTTCCCAAGTCATCTATCCTATTAAAATTCGAAGGTAAACAAACGTATGTATCTATGTCCTTCTATCTTCTCACGAACCACTGAATCCTGAAACTAGCCGTAAGTACCAAAAGATGGAAAATAATCCAAGGAATCCATTTCGACTATTTAAATTCCGCAATTGCAATTAGTTAAAAAGATATTAATTAAAAACGTCAAAATGAATGAATTCACGTGCTGCCATCTATTGGCAGCATGGTGAATTCATTCACGGCGGATTCTTTTTTTCCCTATTATTAGTTTTCACATCCGGTGTTGCATTTTTTTATTTATTTAACGGAAGTTGGTATTTCTTTTTGAGCGAGCTTCTGTGTTTGGATTTATTACCAATGGAAAAAATCATTTTCATGCTTTTTTCATTCTTTTTTGTATTAAAGTGTTTAACTTCGTAACGTTTGTTAGGGAAAGTAAGTGACAATATTTGTTTGATTGTAGAGAAAAATGGAGGCGGGGCATATGAAAATATATGGATCCCAAGGTCTCACGTGACCTCACTTTTCTCCGCCCGGGAATATCCTATTATTCGTGATAGCCCGTGCAACGCCGGGCCTCACAGCTAGTATAAAATTAGCAACATCTTCAACGTACCTTCATTTCTTGTATGTGTAAGCTTCTTTTTTTTAAAAAAATAACATTCATTTAAAATATTTTTTACTGTTTCTTTATTTTCAGATTTCAATCATACACTACTCTACGAATTTCCATGCTAAAATTTGGAACATAATTCTAAAAACTTACAACATTTATCTGCTTTGGTTATAGATAAAAAGCAGCAGCATTCTATACACGCGTTTCATAAATGATGATTTTTTTTTTATTCTTACATGAATCTGAAATTGCAATTTCATCATCATCATGAATTAACGTATTTATTCTTGTGAACATTGCAGCAGCTGGAGTGAAATTCACCGAAGAGGATTCAAATCGTCAGGAGTGCCAAACCAGCGACGGATCTGCAGGAACGTGCACGCCTCTACCTGAATGTCGGGCAGTCATGGACACAATCAGATCGCAGATGCCCACTATTTGCCGCTGGATTAGGGATATGCCCGTCGTCTGTTGCCCTAACCCGACTCTATCTAGAAGATTCGATATACCAAGTAAATGACTTTTGCTGCATTTGGTAATGAGATGAGAGTTTGTTAAACTTTGAGATAATTGTCACTATATTCTTGAAACGTCTTCTTTATTTAAGGAAGATTTATAGGCTGTGAGATAATTAGAAAAAAAATTGCGTTATTTCTTTAATCTTCAAAAAAACATAATTACAACGTTTACATTTTTCACAATTTTTTGAACACACGCTACAAATTATCCTCGATTACAAATCCAGCATAATGTGATCTGTAACTTAATAAATGCATAAAATAAATCGCTGGCGATAACGTTCTTAACTTCTATAATATATATTTAAAAAATAGTTTGCAATAGTTCAATTAATTGTGTGGCCTAAACAACGTCCCGCCTTTTTTTTTTTACTTTCTCGTATGCGAAGTATACAAAAAGAAAGTATTGCAATCGTCCAAAAATTCGAACTCGAGATTTTGATGAATCTCCACGTTTTAGATCTCCCCGAGTCCGAAAAACACAATTTTAGAATTATGTCTGTCTGTCTGTGAACACGAATCTTTACACATAATTTGTAGGTTTCTATAATATTTTGGATGAAATCCGTAAACGGGAAGTTTGTCTGTCTGCCAGTGTTCATGTGAACACGATAACTTAAAAACATAAATAACTAGATAGGTAAAATTTGGTACACAGTTTCATCATCAAGGATGTAGATCCGTATCAAATTTTGGAGCAAATCTGTCGCATACTTGTTAACACGATAACTTCTAATCCCTATGACTTCGATAAATAAAAATTAGTACGAGGTCTGCTAACATTGATTGTAGATCCGTACCCAAAAAAAGACGTTGAAATTCCATGTTCGGTTTCTTCGTCATGTTACTGCCGTGTGTGTATTCCCCCCACCCGCGTTAGGGCGGATACAAGAAAGTTTTGGGGAGACCACTCCCGCTGGTTTCGATAGAAATTTATTTCAGCCTCTAATTTAAGAGGTAATTTTTTAAAATTTTAGCTCTACATATTTGTTACGAAACTCACATTTCAGCAACCATGAAGTCCTGGAAGTTGTGGAGCGCCAAGTCTTCTATAACAGATCTTTTAATAAAGAAAATAATATTCTACCTGTTTTTTAGATTATTTTTCTTGTTTTTAATATCGATATTGTTTTTCTTTTTATTGATATGAGGAATTATTGATTTGAGTCGATATTAATAAAATTATTTTTTATAAAGATATTCAGATTTATAACCGATGGATGTTTAAATTCTATTTTGAAGTTATAGTTATTTGTAAATTATTTTTTTACTAGATTGTGGCACTAGAACAATTCGTGGATTAAATAGGGTGGCAAGGCAAGTTGCACGATCTATTCCTCTCGAATTCGGTGTCTCATCTGATAAAAGACCCTCCGTTGCTGGAGGAGAGGAATCTCAACTTGGAGCGTGGCCTTGGATGGTAATTTTGCCGATTATTTTACCAGGAAATTTTAAAATGTTACCTTAATACCGAAAGTACAACTTATTTTTCAAATTCACCGTATATAATTCCCAGTGGCGTAGCGAGAGTAGATGGCGTCCGGGGCATAATATCATTTTTTTGCCCCCTTCTCCCCCTTAATGGCTTGGGGTGTCTAAACGGCGCCTAGCCCTATCAGCACAAAGATATTGTACGATATTTTTTGTAGCGTTCGATATTCTGAATTACAGTTATCTCTCACTTATGCGCGGGCGCAGCGAAAAAAACGCTCATAAGTGAGAGACGCGCATAAGTGAAAAACCACAAAAGGGAGCTTAAAAGTGAAACATCAATACAGTGTGCATATATTGTTAACTAATACTATGTATATACTACTGAAAATGTAAATAAGATTAGTTTCAAGATGCAAATACGTGTATAACTTCCGTAAATTATTTTTTAAGAACACAAAGAAAATGGAAATGCTCCCGATTTTTTAAAAATCTCTCTCAATGTCGATTCTGGGAAATTAAAATGCTCCGCTAAAGCTTTTTTCGAGGTGCAAGGATTTTCTTCGAACTTTTTAATAACATCCACTTTAAACGAAAGCGAGAATTTCGGGTTTTTTTTCGCCATTTTAAAACGTAACCATCTAACCAAATCTCCAAAGATGGTTCTTCCGTTAGCGATCAATATCACGTAAAGTACTAACCTTTCTAATTGGCTGCTGTATCAATGCGACTTTTACTGACGTCAATCACAAGAACCCCCACGTACACTCCTGTGCATAAGTTAGAAGAATGTGTTCCTGGAATCTGAACAATAGAGGAAGGGCGAGGGAATGCATTCCTAGAAGCAGAGCAAAAAGAGTTTTTGTTCTGCTGAAAAAAAAAACATTTTGAACTAAGAAAATTTTGCGACGCGCATAAGTGAGAGGTAATTTTTTAGTGCGGCGCATAAATGAATAAGAGTTATCATTGTTTTCCTATATCCCTGACCGGGACTTCGAAAAAACGCGCATAAGTGAAAAACGCGCATAAAAGAGAGCGCGTAGAAGTGAGAAGTCACTGTATATTTCTTAAGATATCGTAGATCTATTTTAGAACATCTTGCGCTATTAGAGCCCGGATTTATTTTTCCGCTTCTTAGTCATATTTGGCTTCAATGAAGGAGACTCGGAGCGGGGGCTGCAGTTGCCCCACACACACTCTTCTTGCGAAATAATTAAATTTTCATTTCATTTTAGTTACCTACCACTAGGAATTATAAAAAAAAGCAATAGTGTCCGGAAAAGCTAGCTAATTCTGTTACTCATTTTTTTAAATGTTGTTGTCTACCCCGTATACTTTGGGTACTTTTAGGCGTCTATAAATTTTTTGCAACCCCCTCTCACTTTTGCCACCCAATCGCCGCCACTGTTTAGCTCTAAAAATGGCATAAACGCACTAACTTTTTGTCTCCCTGGCGCCCCCTGAGACTGGCTCCGGGCATCTATAGTCCCTTGCCCTCCCCCCGTCGCCACGCCACTGCTAATTCATCAGAATCTCTCTCTCTCTCTTCGGTTGCATCTAACGTCATCTAAATTTTTTCAGGCGGGTATTTACACAAGAAATTTTGGTATTGAAAACTTTTTATGTGGAGCTGCCATCATCAATAAAAGGCATTTGGTTACTGCAGCGCACTGTTTTCGTACAAGAGGAGGCGCGTAAGTACATCTTTCAGAATTTCAGTTGAGAAAATTTTTGAAACATAGAGATTTAAAAAGAAAAGAATTGTAAAGTGGGTCTTTTCATCAAATTTTTAGTGTTATTTCTTATCGTTATCACCTGCTTCTTTATTCATGTAATTTTAAATGGAAGTATTTTATACGTTTCGTAAGTTTCAATGAAGTCGTTTCAACTGAAGTCACACTTACATGAAAGATAACGTAATTAGACATGTTATCTAATATGGAACTGAGCGTTGCGCTGTACGTCACATTGTGCACTCATCTGGCATCTAATATTTTACTCTGTACTGTACCACTAACAATACTTAGTAGTTTAAAGCGTGAACCGTGAAAATACGAAGGAAATTTTTTAAGCTGGCACCATACTCACACTCTACACAACAGAACTGTACACTTTTCTGCGTAACATAATCTCTGCATGTACTTTTTCCAACACCCTAGTGTAGTCAACTATCTCATAAAAATTCAAAGTACTCTAATAAATTATTAAAAGGAAACGAAGTCAACTATACATTCAAAAAAAGTGATACAATTTAAGCTAGACTAACTTTAATAATTCTAAAGAATGCGAATGACCCCACTATAAATTTGACACGATTTTAAATAATTTTAACAAAATATTGAAGTAAATAAAAAAGAACTAAAAATCTTAATTAAAATTCTAATCTTAGAACTAAAACTGAAGAAAATATAAAGCAAAAAATAAACAACTATTTCAAACAGCAAAAGAATTGTTCTAGTAGCCAGTCATAAAGAGTGATCATAACGGAAACAAAACTTTAAGCTTCCTTCTATATTGAGCTAAAATTTAATTGAGTTCTTCCTATCGTTGTTTACAAGAAAGTTATAACCTCTTTTAATCAGGCCAATACTTTGGATTATTCTGTATTTAATTACACAAGAATAGCCGGAACAAACTGGGGACTAAACAAAGACCTCAGGAGAAGGCTGTATAAAACAGTGGCAGAGCGGATGATTCCTCACGGAGCTGCAGCATGGGCCTATACAATATGAACCAGACAATCCAGGCTATTGAATTCAATTCAGAGGGAGTCCCTGCTTAACATCACAGGGGCATATTCCACTACGCCAACAGCCGCACTCCAGGTCATAGAAAGGATTATACCGCTCCACATAAAAGCGAAACAGGAAGCGGCCTACGTCAGAACAGCCAGATAACACAAAACATCTAATTACAACAACATCAACCCCAATAACTATGAAGATGGCACAACATCCACCAAATTCCACCCAGTAATTTTTCAACTAGACGACAGAAACTCTCTGAAAAAAGCAATTCCTTCCAGTACCCGGTCTCAATATTTACACGAACTGCTCAGAGATGGACGTCAAAACAGGTAGCGCCTTCTGTTTCATGGAAAAAGACACAACGAAATACGAATGAATGGCGCAACTTCGTCCCTTCAACATAGTCTTCCTAGAAGAGGGCAAGCAAGACCAACAGGTTAAGGTATGGTCAGAGAGCGAGTCGAGCCTCCATTCAGTTGCTACAATTAACACTAAGAGCCCTATTGCCCAACAAACACAGGAAATCTTACCGAAATCTGCAAACATTAAACTTGGATGGATTAGAGCTCACGTCGGATACAGTGGTGGTCGTACTAGCCAAGAAGGCACCTCAGGAGGGAATCCCCACATACAGCCCAGCGCACAGTGGTGAAATATGCGAAAAAGTTGGCCAAAATTGTTAAATATTAAAATTATTTGTGTTAAGAACTTTAGGATATGTTGGATAGACGTAAAAATTAATAAATCATCAATTAATGAAGAGTAACAAAGACCATTAAACAGTTCTTACACTATAATCATTATAAAAATGAATAAAACAGCAGCAGTTGACTTCCGCGCCCACGCACTATTGCCTTCATTCATGACTCAAACACGAGACCTATTTGCAATTTAAACTTATATTGGATTCTTAAACTTATATTGGAACATTTGAACCGTATTTTTATTCTCGCCCCCCGCGTTTGCCATTTGCATAACGTACGTCTACATGGAAAATATAATAAGCACTAGAAGAATCTAATCCGGAAATCTAGCGTGGACGGTCAGATCTGTAGATGGTTGTTTTCAATCATTGCTTTAAACAAATTTTAAGTTACGTTTATACTGTTTGTTTGCGGTTGGACACAAATTACATCTTTGGTTGGATGAGTTTTCGTAATAGCGTTTGCTGTTATCACTAATTAAAAAAATTTCACCAGTTTTCATGTCTGTTGGATTGAAATCAGTTATCTAGTTTGCCACATCCACAGTTCCTTGTTTCTGAATTTGTGTCAATTCCTGAACGAACTGGAGTCGTACTGGTCTGCAATATCGAGAAAACGGCCGTGGATGATCCGAACCCAGCATCATCTCTATTCCGCAAAACATTAACTGGAACGAGAGATGTGACAAAAATGCTGGCATCTGTAGCTGTTAGATCTTCGAAGAGTTTTTTATATTCAAATTTTTTCGAGGAACTGTCAAAATCCCATTTACTAATTAATAAATATTTTTAATATCATCCTCGAAAGATAAAATAATCCTTTTTAACGATTTAATCAGTTGCTTTACAGTTTGATTAAGCATGTCTTGTTAAACCAGTTGTGTTGAATCTTCATTTACAGAAATATTTTCTGCACAACTCATCTTTTTAGCTTTTATTATGACTTCAAAATTAGAGTACAAAGTGGAACTTTTTTTCAAGAGCACTATTTCATATATTGTATTCAATTTTTTTTAAAAAATAATTTGCAATGAATCAATAATAGTAAGGCCTTGTCTTCCGATATTGTATCGATTTTTGGCATTTTTGACATTTCAGTGTATCTCTGTATTCTCCATTTCATTTGAGAAGCATGCATTGGACTCTGTATCTGTTTTATCTCTCTTCCTGTTCTTCTGTATTCCTTCATATAATTCGTTTACTGCTGTCTTCAAAAGCTTGTAATGGCACATTTTAAGGACGCATGTTTAAAAAATAACAAGTAGTTTTTTCAACTTGATTGGTAATCAAAAATTAGCTTTGATAATTTTCTTTTTTCAGAGTCTAGTAGTTCGCTATCAGCGTATAAAACCAAGCAAAATATAGACAGAAAATAGTTTTTTGGACAGTTTTGTTCTTGGAATAATTCTTTTTTATAAAATGTATCAATTCTCGTCAAATAATTGATCGTGATACAACCGAATTTTTCCCAAAAATAACATAAATAGAAAAATTTGCATAGATACTAATGCAATAAAACAACAAAAAAATTTAAGGTAGCAAAAAGTAGCACGAAAATTTGTTTTAAATAGAAAGTTACTAATATAAGCTTTGTGTAAAATTATTTATAATGCCAGAATTCCTTGGAATCCCCCACTTTTTCTTTCAATGATTCTATTAGAGCACATAAAAAAATTCTTTTGCGATTAAAAGACGAGTTTTTATTTTTAAAAACTGTTTGTTTCCTATCAATAGGAGATAAAAAGTTCGCTCGTACCTTATTGATTATTTTCCATATCGAAAACAAGCCACTAGATGAAATCGAACAAAAACATAATATAGAAAACTTTGATGCTAATGTAGGAAAACTTACAGCTTTGAAAACAATTCAGAAGTTTGCCGAAGTGCCATGACAGCTTGCATGTCATTAACATGTCGAAAAGTGCATAAAATTAGCGCAATACATTAGACTATCAATGTAGTTAATTTTACGGCTTTACCAATAAGTTTTTAAAAACCCTTTTTGGCATATTTCACCACTGTGCAGCTCCAAGAAACCATATCGAGAGTCTACTACAAAAAGAGTCCATCATCCGCTAGCAAAAAGAATGGGACAATGCAGAAACAGGCAGGAGTGTTTAGAACGTTTTGCCTAAAGTCAAGACAACTCCTATTCGATGGCAAAGGCCCGAAATAATGTTCATCACGGGCCACGGCCCATTTCCGACATACCTTAAACGATTCAACATCAGAAACAGTGATTCCTGTGGCTGTGGAAACCCCTTACATCATGCTAAAAGCTGCCTGTTTACAACCTCATGCCACCTAACAAAATCGTCAGCTAACCTAGAACCACTTTAGTGCAAAAGAGTTATGAACAACAATAATTCTAGGGCGAAAATCAGAAAACTCATCCACTTCATCGCTGAAAACGAAACACTCTTTTTTCCAAAAGATGGTGACAACTAGCCACAGACTCAATTAACCAGAGGTACTCATCTTCTCCCATACATAAGGCACCTCCTTCTCGAAGTCAACAACACAAAGAGAAAACCATCCATATTTTCTTAAGACAACACGGACATTCCTACGAATGTCCTACAGGTAGTTGCTCCTCTGATGAAAAGTCAATAGTGAAGGGAATCAAGACTGACAGTCCCAGTCTCTATGGGGCCTTGATACTCTTCGCCGCAAGAGTAAATTTCTTTATGCAATCAAACTTATAATTCTACTAGTATACATGACTTTTTGCAACCTAGAACCAACACAACGGCCCAGTTCTGTAGAGGGACCGCACCTGTAATAAATCAATGTACAAACCTGTTTTCTTTCTTTCAATGAACAGTTATATTCATTTGTTCTAAATGTCCTCTTTTTTCTGTATCCTTATATACAAATATATATTTTTTGCTCTGTCTTTTTCAATAAAGTTTCACGCACACCCAACCAACCGACAGGTTGCCGACCTGGCTCCGAGTTCGGGGGTATACTGTGGTGTTAAGTTAAGTATGATGGAATGTACCATAACAATAAATTTTATCATTTTAAAAAAAAGTTAATTTGTTTTGCAGTCGTGTTCTTCCCACCCGCTTCACAGTTCGAGTCGGCAGTATCAAAGTGCTGGAAGGTATCCAACATCTGATTGAATCCATCATCATCCACCCACAATATTTACCTCGAGAACATTACAACGACATCGCTGTCATCCGACTCAAGGAACCCATCAACTTCGAAAGCAATGTCCGGCCCATCTGTTTGCCCTCTTCACCGGAAATCCGACGCAAGAAATTGTTGGGCAAAGAAGTCACTGTGACAGGATGGGGAGATCAGGATTTCGGTAAGAAACCCGTTCGAAACAAACTGAAAACAGTAACAATAGTAATTGGGCCCACTATCACACTCTAATGAATCCATACGGGCATTCGTGATCCCTATCTAGGTCAGATGCGTTCTAATGAGCTAACATGATTGTCACAAACATCTAACTCAGTGGAAGGCTTTTTAAATGACCCGCGCTTTCATTTTTATAAACCTATTTTCTTCTATACTTATAAAAGGCAATGTTTGTGTGTGTGTGCCTGCGTGCGATGTCCAGACGAATCTATCGCACTTTCAACCTTGAAATTTGGCACACCGGTAGTCTTAATGGTGACTCAATGCACCTCGGAGCCGGAATTCTAAAATTTAATGTAGAATTTTTTTTTATTTAATTTTTTGTGTTGTTTTGGTTGATTTTTCGCGCTAATTTCTAAATAGAATGGTTTTGAATAATTGTACGAAAACAATAGACACACCATCGAAAAGAGCACACGATTTCCGTTCTAATGAAGTTAGTTTCGAATTTCTAACTTAATTTACTGAATTTTGGGAAGTTTTTTTAAAAATAGTCACTTTTCAAAAATAAAATTTTCCGGAATTCTTAAAACTCTTCCATCCGATGTTCTAATAAAGATGTCATTTTCAAAATTTTTTGGTAGTAAATCAATTATGTTTCTCTGGTTTAAAACAAGAACGGTTAAAATATTTTATTTCCCCGATTTTAAATTAATTTATTTCTTAATGGGATCAGAGAATTTTTCTCGAATGCCGATAGTGAAGAAGCGCGCCGTTTCGCCCTGGCTACGCCATCTGGCGGGAAAAAAACAGGGGTGATTTATTCCTTTCCTTCGCTGGACGCAGTCGTAAAGCAAGCAATACCAGAACGTTCTGACTTGAAATAGTGAAATTATGAAATGCCAATGTTGAAATAAAGCTAATTTTATAGATATATATTTTTATTTAAAAATAAACATTGTACCTCAAAAGCATGATTATAATAAAGATATGAAAGTACCTTTTTTTTAAAAAAAAAATTAAGTTCATTTCGTTAAAAAAAACCTAAGTAATATCAAAGTAAAATTATGACAATGATATGCCATTATCGCAAAGAAAAATAAGCGGGAAAATCAATAATGTGCATCTTTTGTTTTGATTTTGTTTTCAAAACTTTTTGGTGTCATTGTGGACGTTTCTTTATTTCCCATTTTGTTGAAGTCCTGATTCCACGGGCAACGCCGTGCGCCTACTGCTAGTATATTATAAAATAGAGAATAGGCGATCGAAAATATTAAAAAAATTAAAAGTACAAATATCTAATATTGAATTTCTAAAAAAATATTTCCAAGTGGACGCTGGCTAACTGATTTTCTGTCCAGTCACTGCACCTGTGTATAAATCGTGACGGTCGGTCTCACACTTGTCGCTCATATATCCTGCATCGTAGAACGGGGACGAACCAGCTCGCAGTGTTGAACTACTGGCAGCCTTGGAGTGCGCGCCCAGAAGTGTTTAATAATTCAACTTTATTATCAAATTTTAAACAACTAAAGGAAGCGCAAATTTTTTAGGCGATTTTAAAAAAGAGAAAAAAAAAATGTTCAAATGCCAAGTATTTCTGTTCACAAATTTTCGTTTTTTCCAAATTATTGGTACCCTTCTTACCACCAACCCCCTTTCCAAGTGGCGCCACTGACTTGGCGACCCACGGGCTATTATTGAAAAGATAATGAACAAAATTTGAGCCACTCCTCTAAAAGGTTCGCCATCACTGATCTAGCCTAAGAAACCCACCCTTTTTGCCAAAGAACTGCAGTAGAGCATCGATTCTTATCCGAATACCGAAACATAGTTAACTGAAAGCGTACCAGTCGGCAAATTCAGAACCGGCTTGGCTGATCCAGGATTTGAAGAATGCGACCAAGAAAACATTCAAGACTGGTTCGAATGTGATGTCGATGGCCCTGGCTATCAAGTACTGGCGGACGTTGAAATCAAAGCCGGTGTCATCAACGACCAGGACCCTTGCGACGACGAGGAAGAGCTTGGCGACGAAAAAGGACCATCCAGTGAGGAGGTTCTTCACTGCCTAGATACGGCCGTGAAGTGGTTAAAAAAACAATGTTGTGTTAGAACAACAGCGTGATGTTTTCCGATTGCTGCCTTTAAAACCTGAGCAAGATTTAGTTGAAAACAAAACGAGGCTCACTCTGAGGCAAAAGAAAATTTTAGACTTATTTTTCTAAAATGTTGGTCTACTTTAATGAACTACTATTTTAAATTAGGTATGTATTTGTAGACGTGCGATACAAAATATATACAGTTGTGTATTGTTTCATATTACTCCTACGACACGATCAATTTTTCCCGTAAATTATCGGTTAACCTAAGAATAAGATAACCAAACATTCCCAGTCCTCAGTTGTTTCGGATAATCGATCCTCTACTGCATTTCAAACTGTTATGGGCGTAAAGTAGGGTTGTAACGAGTAGTGATTTATTCGGCCAAAAATCGGGCCGAATATCTACTTCTAAAAAACATTTCACTTCGATGGTAAATAAAATATTCCCCAAATTTTAAATGAAAAAAAATTAAAGATTAATAAAATTGATCTTTTTATCGATTTTATTAAATTTTAACACCTTGATGCACTTTTCTGTAGTATTTTAAACACTTTAATTTCAATAATAAGACAATGTGGCTTTCACAAATCTAAATAAATTATAATAGTATAATTTTATCTATAAATGCATTAGATTATATTTTTAAGATTTTTATTTTTTTTTAGAAAATTTATTAAAAACTAGAAAAAATTAAAAACTTGCTTGTCATCTTTTTTATTTTTCATTTAACCACAACAAATTTCTTTTCTCCAAGTCAGAATGTTAAGTTATTTCCTTTAAAATATATTCTTCTTCACTTCTACTTACTACCCAGTAAAACATTTTTCCTTTTCTTTAAAAGATATTGAACTTAATAATGCTCACTCTTCCTCTTAAAATTGAATAAATGTTTGGAGATTTTTTGATAATAAGTGTACTGAAACGTAATTCTGCAATATTCTTTGTTAAATATATATTAAAAAAATAATTATCTTGAATTTATTCGGCCGAATATCTGTTTAGTATTCGGCAAAAGGGCCAAAAATTATTGCTCTTGCATCATAATTGCAGGTTTTACGATGATAAATGGCATGCAAAGTTATTAAATACATTTATGTACTATGTAACTTACAACTGAGTAAATGCCAGGAGATTTTCGAATAAAAAAATACACTGAGATATAATCCTAAAATATTCTTTGCTTTATTATTTAATAGCATATTCTTAAAAAATTATTATCTTGAAAATATTCGGCCGAATATCTGCTTAGTATTCGGCAAAAGGGCCGAATACCGAATTGTTGCCGAATATTCGTTACATTCCTAATAGAAAGTTCGCGGGGGGGGGGAAGCACACAAGATGAATGGGGGAAAAGAAGGTGCTCCAGAAACCTGCTCACTTTTGCACAGGCCATCATTGAAATTCCAAATACACATACAAAAAGGATAAAAAATAATTATCTTATTAAAAAGCATGCTCATGCTTAATGGTGCCCTTCCTCAAACTATGACCTTACTTCATATGAATTTTCCTGGATGAAATGCGTAAACTGAAGAGCAAAACCCATATCAAACGATGTAACATATTCAGCATAAACTGGCAAGCATACCACGAGAGTTGCTACTCGAGTAAATTAAAACCTCCTCAGTCGGCGTCGCATGCCATGCAAAGATGAGAAAAATTGCATCGTTGAAAGTGAATACACGTCTCTTTATATCTGCGATTATTATTATTATTTTTTGTATTTCTGAATATTGTTACGAAAGGGCACTACTACTCGCGGTGAGATTTCCCGCCTTGAATTGAGAACATAATCATTTTGTCGGAGATTCGAAAAAAATCCGACCAAGAAGGGGATAAAGACGTTCCCAAATGACTGCCAAAACTGGAGAATGTTGGCTATGTGGAATTTTAACATTTTCCTACGCAATTTTTCTGTGTCGTAGTAAACTTCTACCTTTCTACAACGTAATGTAAATGCGTCCCATTCCATTAAAACCAATCAGTTAGTAGTATTAACCTTTCACTGCGTGCTTCTAGAGGATGACTTCTTGCATGTAATTCGGATACATCCGAACGTCGCAGCAAATGGTTAAATTATTCATCTGGAGGGGTATCTCCCTTATGTTACATACTTTAAACCCAAGCTGAGGACATTTTAATTATTAAATCTCTACTATGAAAGTAACTCTTTGATTGTATTATGCTATAGGATGACTGCTCGAACTTAATTCGAATATAAATTAAATTCAAGCAGCAACCGAATCTCATCGAAAACGGTCGAAATTGTTATATATTTCTAATTTAAGTGATGTTTTTTTTTCACACATTAGCCTTCATTTCCCTGATAGCCTGCAAAATACTATCTCTGTTACAAAAATATTCTGTAAAAAAAATCCCTTATGAAAGAAATATTTTCTCCAAAGTCATTTCAAATAAAATTCATTAACATATCCGTAGAGAAACTGAATCTCAATTGAAAATAAGTTCGGCAGAATCCATAGGAAGTTGATTATTGCTGAACTTTGCTTTGAGTTATTATTTTTACATCTAGGGTTTCCTATCACAAGATTTGACAGTTTGCCTCTTTTTCCAGGCGGAAAGCGCGCCACCATTCTCCGCGAAGTGTCTGTTAAAGTCATCAATGCGTCGTCCTGCGACAAGTCGTACGAGCCGGTGAGAGGATCCACGCTTCCGAGGGGAATCACTCGCCAGTTCATTTGCGCTGGAGTACCAGAAGGCGGGAAAGATGCCTGCCAGGTAGGAAGGCTTCTTTTTATCATAAGGTGTGATTATATGTACGGAATGACATTCTGTATCATCGGACTTTTTTTAAAAAAATTATATTCAAGTTTTAGTAGGCCCGCGCCAAGCCTAATCGGCGCCGTCGTGCAAATGTCCTAATGAGCGCCTTTATGCAATGGCAATACTAGGGAGAAACCAAAGAATGTACAACGTGAAAGAATGTATAAGTTCTTTGGGAGAAACGGCTTATGGTTAACACTTGACCGGCGCCATTGTGCGCCGCACGACCTTGCACGTATCGACGGCGTGGACCTGAGTTTTAGTAAACTGTTAAGCCCAGTGGCGAATCCAGGATTTGGTGGGGCAGTGGCGGATTTTCAGAGTATGACTACACAGGCGAAAAATTGTTTTGAGGCCCTAACCCTACCCAAACCGTAAATTAACTTTCGGCTCAGCATTGCCATGTACCTCGAATAGAATTTGAGCCCCCCCCCCCAAGACCTTCAGGCCCGCGGAAAACCGCCACTGGGGGGGGGTTATAAAAAATTTTATATCGTCGTGACGAATGTCAAACCTCATGGCTTATGCAAACCAAAACATGTTAGCTTTACAGACTTGACTCACCTGACAATGAGAATCGTAAAGAACACCACAATACTTGGGACAATTTAATAAATAACACAATGAATAACTAGCCCCCCCAAAAAAAATTCGACCGACTACAAGAACGAGTGAAATAACTACATCCGTGGAAACATTTTCGAGCCTGTCAAGCCAGGAAGTAATGCTGTCAGTTTTTTTTATAAATAGATTAAGAACAAACAGCCCCAGATAGCAAAGAAAGTTGCCAATTCACTTTCCATAGGCTGTCCACGAAAGCATTTCCGTGCAAACCGTTTCGGAAACCATTGCCACAAGGTTTACAAAGGAAAGCTTTTTATGAACTACCTCACCGACAAGGTTTGAACAACAAGTCCACGAAAGCAATTCCGCGCAAACTGTTTCGGAAACCATTGCCGAGAGGTTTACATATGAAAGCTTTTTATGAACTACCTTACCGACAAGTCCACGAAAGCATTTCCGGGTAAAGAGTTTCGGAAACCATTCCCGCAAAAATTGACGTAGGAAAGCTTTTTATGAACCACCTGTCCCATCGTATGTAGCCCTGTCCTGTATAGTGGTTATTGCGTTTGCCTTCCAACTCTATGAACGCGAGTTCCCGTCTCGGAGGAATGTGAAGTTTTGTCACAATCTACAACGAAATCGCATAAGTAAGTTCAATTAAAAATCAGATTAATAATTAAGCTTTGATTAATTAAGATTCCAGATAACACTAAGATGACGTCAGAAGAAGGGGAATAAAAAAAGGGGTTGGACCCCTCTGTAGAAGTATGGCTTTGAAGAGGGGGTGTAAAAAGTGGGGAGGGTTGGACCCCTCTGTAGGAGTACGGTCCGCCGAAGGAGGGCTCTTAACAACCTTTTGAAAGGCCCGAAACAAGCTTGGGGAAATCTTACTAAAAACCTTGTTTCTTGTTCACTAGCGAACCTTTCCGCTACCTTGCCGAAAGGTTCAACCCTTAAAACCTTTGTGACAACACTTTACCCTTGCTGACGACAAGGTTTCCAAAATCTGTTAGACAAGCTTTCTTTGCTATCTGGGGCAGTAGTGATTTTAAATAAAATCAAGAATTGGGGGGGGGGGCTGCAGCCCCATAGCACCCTCCCAGGATTCGCCACTGGCTAAGCAAGTCACTTTTGATCACTCCATGACCGCAGATTCGACCGTTCCATGCCAAAACCGGTCAGAATTGGCGTAGACGAATATCTAACCCTGTCCGAATTTCTATCACTCCAATTGGACCCATAAACACCTACAAGAGAAATCAAAGAAAAACATAACGAGGGAAGGAAGATAAACTTTTGGTGGGAGGGAGGGGGAAAAAAGAGCATCTTTCTCTTTCAGTTGACGAGATCTGCATAGATCAAGGACGTCAAAAGGCGATTTACGTAACAATTAGAATGACTTTCCCCCTGTAATTCGTTTTTTATTTTGAGGTTTATGCCCCCTATGTAACTTCTAAAGTAAGGGCGCCCCGGCAGGAAAAGTTGCAGCTACGCCTCAAATCTTTTGAAAACCAACCTTCAAGTTATTACTTATACTTTCATCAGTGGCGGCTCGTCAACTCAGAAACAAGCAGTGCTGGAAAATAAACCCTCAAAATAATATATTTAAAATTTAATTTTAAAAAATCAATTTTACTTCTATATAATCCAAAACTTTTAATTGTAATTATGAATTATATTTTAGAAAATTATTGACATGTCTTTTCGGTGAGTGATTTCTAATAAAATAAAAAAATGCTTATTGTGTGTGCTGTTTATAAGTAGCCCTGACCAGAGTCATCTTAACAAACTTGAGCGCCCTGTGTTAGTTTAATTTGGCACCCCATTAGAACCGTAACCAAGAATTTCAGAGCCTGTGGCTCAACGAAAATACTTACTCAATACAATAATTGATGAGCAAAATAAATAAAAAGTTGACCTGTTCTCTGATTAATGCTTTACAATTTTGAAAATCAGTGTCTTTTCAAAACAGGAAATTTACAGGTAAGCTTCTGTACTGTAGGCAACTTCTATTGCATGCATAATTTATGATTTTTTTTCAACGATTCTTTGTATGAATATTTTTTTAAATGATATATACATGTTTATGTAACATTACAAAATCAATGACTGTCTAGTCACAACCACATCTTTACCTTTAAAAGATTAAAAATTATTTTAAACACGTTTTGGTTCAAAATTAAAATAAAATTGGTATTGAAAATTTTTAGACGCCCCTAGACTACAACCCAATGGATAAGATGGCCTTGGCCCAGTTTTATGCTTCCCCTACTTATTGATGCATTTTCTGTCTTTGTCCCCCCTCCTTTGCTGGGAAAACTTTCGAATGAGAAAAGAAAAGAAAAAAAGGAATTTAAAGAAAAAAACAGAAAAATAAGCATTTAAATCATTTCACGAGCAGCCCTAATGAACAAGCCACAACTGGTTATTCACTTTTATAAGTACCGCAATTTTTAATTCCAAACTTGCCATAGTGAGGGCACTTGCGATATATCTTGATCCCCTCCAGATGTAATAAGTAGACAAGCAAGTGTTAATGAAATACGGAAGTTTTTTTTCCCCCTCCCCTCATTAACTTTGTCTTTGGAAGGTGACAAATGCATACTAACGCTCTGTTTCCATGGTGCCTAGGGCATCTATATCCCCATCGCTATACCACTGACTCATGAATTTCGATTTTTGTTAACAGACCTATGCAGTTAAGCTCCTTGATTCTTTTTCTAAATAATTTATTTTATTACTAATCACCTAATGAAATAACTATTATTGCAGCGCGATTCTGGAGGTCCACTGATGCTTCTAGAAAATTCAGTGTGGATTTTGGTTGGAGTTGTTTCTTTTGGATTCCAGTGTGCTCGAGCAGAATATCCTGGAGTTTACACAAGGGTTACCGATTACTTGGACTGGCTGGAAGAAGTGGCTTCGGAGACTTGACGATATACAACAATCATGCTATTTGAAACAGAAGTAACGATTTGCAAGATGAATCCATTTGGCAACTAACGTTGATATTAAAAAAAAAAATTCCTCAAGTTACTGTGGATTAAAGCTAGTCTTTTGAATACAGAATCTTCTGCAGAATGCTGTGGAATTTTTTTACTGTAGTTTTAGGTGTAATTGAAATAACAATACATTACTTTGTGTAGCAGAAATATGAAGCTTTACAAATGCTGCAAGAGAATGTAAATAACTCATTCCAAGTATACAACAAGTCGAGTGTCTATGGACTTTTAGTGAGTTATTGGAAAAACAAAACTGGTGCCTATTATAGACACAATGGGGAGAAGCTCATCACATTCACCCATGCAAAGATTATCCTCTATTTGTTACTGACTTTAAGCCTACTTGATTCATTCATTAGCTAGCATGATAGTTATTAGACGAATTCTAGATCCTCACATATCTGCCTCGATCATGTAATAACACAATGAAAATATGCTTACAGAGATCCAAGTATTATTCTCAATTATTAGTATGTTACAAATTCAAATGAAATTCTTGCCAAGTCAAAACCAACCAGTTTTGTATATTCATACAGATTACTTGCCCAATTCACAAGACCATGCTCAGTTTGAACTGAATGTAGCCCATATGTACTCTTACTTATATAATCTAATAAAATCTCCATTTATTTAGAAATAATTCTAAAAACCATTCGTCAGTTCATCAGGATACAATGTCAGCGAGGACTGAACATATTTTATTCATCAAAAGGATGAGATTTCCACAAACGAAGTTTTTTTTAACCATTTCATTTTCAGAATGACTAGCTGCTACTCAACCCAACAATAACAAACTATCATCTCCCAACTCTTCATCAATTACTTCTTATAACGACAAGATACCATCAAAACTGTTGTAAGCGATCATATTCATCAACAGCATAAAATCTGTAAATTCTCATCTAACTGTTTATGTACATCTTTAAACGTTTTGCTTTGTAAATAAATTCATTTTACATTAACAGTGTATTGTCCTTTTTATCCACAAAAATATATGTTTAATGGCATTTGTTCAGTAACAAATTTTTAAAACAGCCACTATTATTTTGCTCAGAATCATTCATTAAACTTCATAGAACTAAAAAAAATAAATAAAATTCAAACTGTAATTAACAAGACCCAAGATCGAGAATTTTTCTATAGAAAAGAGATAAAACAGTTTTGAATTACTCGTTGCTCTACACCATGGGTTCTCAACCTTTTTTTCCCTCTTGATTAGTCTTTTCATTTTCGCATTTCCCCTACTGTCATACCCCCAATCATCCAACTATGCAAAGAAGTTTTTATCAATGTTAAGGGCTTAGGTAAGCTTAAGAGTCGATGCAAATTAATGGCATTTTCAAGAACTTTTTTTTATATTTTACTCCGATTTTAAAATAGTACTAGCTGTAACCCGCGACTTCGTGCGCGAAGAATTTGAAGTATTAAATTCACGAATGTAAATGTTTCGTGACATGTTGAAAGGGAAAATTAAAAGTTTTGACGGTTGATAGTACATTATTGGATGACTAACAGGAGTGTTTGCTGTTATAGTTAGGTAATTTATTTATCTATGCTAACACACTTTTGTATACTACGTTTTTTGCACGAATGTAGAGGTTTAGTGGTCTGGACACACGTGAACACGCCACATGTTGCATACGGAAAAATGGTTTTCCAAATGTACACCTGCCTCTGAGCCTACCTTTTGAAATTGGATGGCAAATCCTTCGATATTATCGGAATGCGTGAAATTAAAACACTCTCTCGTTTTAAAACATTCTCACGACGTTTGGACCTAGGTGTGCAATTTGTAACCGTGCACAGTCTCGGTACATCGAGGTTATGTATCAATAGTACTGGCACACCGACTTTTAATATCAGCTTGTCGGAAGGTACCTGACAATTCTAAGGAGTTCAAGAACTCTACAGGATATGACGTTACTTGTAACATATATTTTTTTTTATGTATCTGAACTCAGTTTCATTAATCAGTGCCAAAATTACTAATTCAACAATCATTCTCTATTCTTCATATATTCTCTGTTACTGTAAATTACATCATTGTACTCAATGGTATCATTAGGTGCTTACAATCTGTGTAATATAACATCCACCATGCTATATGTCATGCACTTCTACCATTCAACAGAATACATAAAACAAAATACTCTATCGTCACATATTTTCCTTTAGTTATAATAAACTTTAGTTTCTAAATT
Source organism: Araneus ventricosus (assembly GCA_013235015.1). Classification (NCBI taxonomy): domain Eukaryota; kingdom Metazoa; phylum Arthropoda; class Arachnida; order Araneae; family Araneidae; genus Araneus; species Araneus ventricosus. The sequence goes on from BGPR01000856.1 coordinate 297,513, forward strand.
TTAATCTAAAAACTCTTGCAGCTATATTATATCTATCAATAGATTTTTGTCCCGGCGTCAATTTATTGACAGCTTCTTGAATAAAATCTGATATGGAGAAGTATAAATCACTAAAATTAAATAGACTGCAAACTCGAAAAATGAAAATCAAGCGTCGAGTTGAGTAATTACATTTATTATTCCATTAATAAATTATTTGTTTATTTTCTCTGAAAGATCACATAATCGCAGCTTTCTTTATGATCACGTGATGTTTGACATTAAAAATAAGTTATTTCACGTGTAGTTTGGCCGCGAAAGCATAACAAACAGACATACACACACTTTCTCATTTAATATATTATTTGTTAGGAAACGCAGGTAAAAATGACAGGTGATATGAACTGCAGTGATTTTTTAATCTAATTAAATAAGCTTTAGAATTCTTTAAGAACCAATGAAAACATTGCCAAATGATATTTGAAAAAATATAATGGCCAAGTAATTACACCGTTGCCTAGCAACGCATCAGTATCAATTCTAGTATCATTAAATTTGATTTATTTTAAAATCGTCTGTGTGTCAACTTTTTTTTAAATTTTGAAAAATTAATACAAATTGAAGGAAAACTGTCACAGATATAAAATTGATATCATTAAAAAGGTAAAATTTTGAACTTTAAAATGGTATAAAAATAATTTTCGGGGGATAATTTGCTCTGAACTTACAGCGGAAAAACGGTTTCAGTTACTTTTTAATTAACTTTAGCGCTTTAAAAAGTTGACAGTAATCTTACCCTTGTCTTAATTAATAAGTGTGCAAAGTTTGGTCGAAATCAGTGCCGTGGTTTAGGAGGAGATGTGGAACATAGATACAAACCCACAATGACTTATTTATATTAAGATTAGTTAAACAGTAAAATAAATAAAAACTGTACAGTAGTCTCGATAATTCGAGGTTGACAGGACCGGGCCTACCTCGAACCATAAAATTTTAATGGAAATAAAAGCAATTTTTAAATCTCAGTGTAGTATATTTAAATGAAAAATGTACTTGCATATTATTACATTACTTTTGATAGCAACAGGTTAATTATATCTTAAAATAATTATCAATTGTTTAAACACGTTGCTCCTATATATCAAGTTTTCTTTGGTAGGGGTATTTCTGCAGGTGGCTTCAGGGTGCACAGTGGATACATGACCCATCGAACAACAATAAAAACCAGATGCAGCAATTCTTTCACGTGTTGTGTATGTGTGGATCATTATTTGGGAGCTAAGCCAATTTTTTTTCACTAACTCAGATTTATGGGAAACTTGAACTATCGAGACTACTGTATTGTAGTATTTTCACATTAACTTATAAGGTTAGCTACAAATTGCACTTCGTAATAATCAGTTATTCAAGTGCAAGAAAATTTCAATGGATCCTTGAGCTTGTGGAGCAGTTTAATAAAATTGGGTTCAAATGAAGAAAGATATAATCATGTGTTTAGAGCTGCGTCAAGCTTATTTCGATATTTATTCTTAATATATGTATAAGACGAGAATGCTCTTTCCACGAGTTGCGTGTTCGTGAAAGGTATTAAATATTTTATTGCTTTAACAGCGAGTTCTTGGTACTCTTCTTTCACTGCTACCCAGATGTCAATCAAATGTCTTTTTTTTTTAAATTCAGATTCTAATGAAGAATCAGTAGAAAGTTCAATTAATTTTCTTTTTCAGAAATTGTTAATTTTTTAGTTTTGAAAAAAACTTCGTTAAATCGATTTAAAATCCACATACCCGCGCTTCGGAAAATATTGTCTGAATAACAACTCAAGTCCTTTCAAATGTGCTATTATACTAGTTTTGTTAATTTAAGTTAGTTCTCCGACAAAAATCTGAATGAATCAAAAACTTCAAACTGATTTTTTTAAATACAGAATTCCAAAAAATTCAACTTCTTAATCCTAGACTTGATTTTGTCAGTTACCTTAAAAATGGTTCTGCAATCCTAAATTAAGATTTACTTCTGAAAAAATGTCAGGCAAGTACACAAGCTGCTGCAACCATTCACTTTCATAAAATATAGAGCTAAACGTAAAAGGGTGGTCTTCACAAAAAAAAGAAATCTTGCGAGTGCAATTCCCCACGAAAGCCATCTCAAAGTAACTTTTTTTTGAGATAGGTTGTAGACTAGCACAACTTTCACTTTTCATACGAACTTAGGAAAACAAAATACTAACTTTTTAAATACTTTATATTTTCACATGTCCACCATTACAGACTTTGATCACAGATTGAGAACCCCCTGTTCTAGGCATATTGATTCGTTTCTGGTAGATTTTATGGCACAACAGCTATATTAGGCTTCCGTCCAAGACTACCTCCCATTGCCAGACTTAACTTTTACAGGGTTCGTACACATTTCCTTAAAAGAAAATCAAGGACTAAAAAAACCAAAAATTAAGGACCTCTAAATTGAATAAACTTAACGAATTTTCGCAACGCATTTTTAAATAAAATGTCTCATTTTTGTAAATTCAACCTATTACATGATAAATTACATAGAAGATACATTACAAATTTAACACAACAAAACTCCTAAAAATACGAGTTAATATATTGATGAAAAAAACCCCATGAAACTGGTAATCAGATTAAATATCTTTTAATTCCAAACTTTTTTTTTATTCAATTTTACATCCAAGGTATTTATTTTAATTTCTTTTTCAGAAATTGTTTTTCTTAGTTCGTGCGATTGAATAAATAAATTTATGTCCTTTGACTTTTCAGCCTCCTTAGCTAAATCATTTGCTTTCTCATTTGTTTGGTGTAGGTTCGTCTGGAGGAACATTTTCTTTTGTTTTAAAAATTCTATTTCCTCCTCTAAAGCTTTTCGTTTCAGTTGTTTTATTTCAGTCTTTTTTTTTGGATCTTTCACTTTCTAAATACTGCATGTATTTTGCTCTAGCTGAGGTGGCAGCCGTCCTCATTTCTTTAGTAATTTTTAAGTCATACATAGCCCCAGACACTTTAATAAATTCATGATTTAGACGCTGGAAAATATATGAAGCATCTTTCAAATTTTCTATTTCCAGGGCCTTGTTCACCGAAAACCCTCATTGTCCATGTGACAGTTTTAATACCATTTTGATAATCTTCCAAACTTTTTCATAATGATTATTGTTAAAATAAGTTTGTAGAAAAGTAACAAGGGAATAACTTTTTGGATTGAAAGAAGTAAATTCAAATGAATTTGGCTTCAAATGAATCTGCATAGAGTAAAAAAATTTCGTCCAAATCTTTTTCCAAAATACGTTTATTTTGCGACAACACAATCAATACTTTTTTCATTTTTTCCTGTGCTTTTTCGGGTTATCCAGCCATTACTCGTGGATCAATGCAAATCGCAGGTCTTACTAGTGCGTAATTCACAGAACATTTCTGCATGAAATGTTTTATCATTGTTATGATGTTTTTCCGACTATCCTGTCTGAGTGTGAAAACATCCTTGTCTGCTAATTCCTTATTTTTTTTCTTTTCTTTTATTAGTTGCTCTGCAGCAAATCCTAAATACGCTTAACTTTTATCATTATACAAGTTTGGGTCACTGAAGTTGAATTTGCATAAAGTCTCAGGTTTCTCAATTCTTTCATTCTCTGGTTTCAAAATTTGAAATGTTGAGTGCAATCATTAACAAGTTTTAAAAACATCACTGGCAAAAAATGGAAGTAAAAGTTTATCACTTTGATACTGTTCTAGAAATGGTAACAGCACTTTTGACAATCATTCCTATGGAACCATGGACCAATAAAGGCCATCTGTAACTCCTTCCTTATTTCCCAAAGTGTATGCGATGGATATGTATTCGTGGAACGCGAGCAGTGTCGTCCCCCCACTCCTCGAGAGCCACGTCGACCGAGAAGGAGGAATTAGAAAAACGATAATCGGTAAAATTTTAAATTTTTTAATAATGGCAGAGTAAAAAGTAAGGACTTCCAAGGACTTTTTAAAAATGGGACATAAAAATAAGGATTTGTAAGGACTTTTAAGGACTAAATGTAAAAGTAAGGACTTTTAAGGACTTGTACGAACCTTGTTTTAGTAGTTTGGCATGAGCATTTAAGTCTTATGACTAACATTACCTGAAGCTCATTCCTACTTGAATAAATTGAATCTGCAATTTCGAGTTATACTAACGTAGAAAGTTTACAAAAAACAGATATTACACATGTAAATTATTAAAAATCGATACCATAATCAACTTGCATATCTCTCTATCTCTACTTCAAAACACACCAAGCTCTTGGAGCACATTTTTTTCTTTTTACATTATAAATATACATCTAGGATTGTTTATATGTTTACTAGCAGTTACCAAGAAATTAAAAAATAAAGACAATTTCCTAGGCAAAGAAAAGGAATAAATATTAACTCATTTTAAAACTAGTTAATAAATGGTTCTATAGAGAATGTTTATATCTTCATTTAAACTATTACAAATTTGATCAGCTTTTTCTTTTATACCAACACACAATGTACAGAATTATATATCAAATTGGCTAAAAAATAGAACAATTAACATATTTGTTAATCCATGTATAGTCTTCAAGTACTGCATTTTATACATAAAAATCATATCAATGTTTAATACATTTGAAAAGACCAAGAAATTTTATGCCTATTAATAAGTCAGATTGTTTTTATTCAAGATTTAACCTATTCGTATCAATATTAAAATACAGAACAATTAAGTAATCTATAAAAAAAAATTAAGATTAATTTGTGAAAACGTCACTAAATAAAATGCAGCAAATGGAGTTAACAAATAGGTCAGATTTATAAAGTGCACGCCTCAATACAGCTTAAGAAAAGAACGGTTAAAACAAACTTGAATTCAAATTTAATTGTTCCAAATTTCACAACAGTAAAAAAAGATTAGAATGACAAATTTTTTCATTGACAATACATCAAGATTTCAAATTCCAGCATGAAGTCAAAAATAATTAAAATTCCTCATCCCCTTCGTCTTCACCACCTTCCGTAGAATCAATTCCAACTTCTTCATAATCTTTTTCCAGAGCAGCTAAATCTTCTCTGGCTTCGGAGAACTCCCCTTCTTCCATACCTTCACCAACATACCAATGGACGAAAGCTCTCTTGGCATACATCAGATCAAATTTATGGTCTAAACGGGCCCAGGCCTCTGCAATGGCTGTCGTGTTTGAAAGCATGCACACAGCTCTCTGGACTTTAGCAAGATCTCCACCAGGAACAACAGTTGGTGGTTGGTAGTTGATTCCAACCTGAAATGAGAAAATATGCAAATTAAAGACTAAATCTTTTTAATAAGCTGTTTAGAAAGTTACAAGCCACATGAAATTCTACTTTAACAGACAAAAAAAATATTTAGTCATTAACCCTCCGAGCGACGCAAACATCTTTTTCCGTTTTCCATGTTCAGTTCAAGAGCAGATGGCCCATATTTATAATTTCAGAGTTAATAATATTCATAATTAAATACAAATTAATAATAATTAAATACGATTCATTTACTTTAAGAGCTAAGCTTTCTAACCCGATAGCTAAAAGTTCAAAATAATTGGGTGCTCAGAGGGTTAAACTACTTAATCCAAGTTAATTCGTTCTACGTAATGTATGTACACACGACAATTAAAAATATGTAGTCCGTAAGATTAACAAGTTAAAAAATTTGAACTGAAAACATCTTCAATTACGAAAACCCCGCTAGAACCAATTATTCCAACGATGACACATTTAGTTTAAGGATTATAATTTTAATCAGTCAATTCTACTTTTCACAAGGATGGAACAAAACATACCTTGAAACCAGTAGGACACCAGTCCACAAACTGAATTGTTCGCTTGGTCTTGATGGCAGCAATAGCAGCATTCACATCCTTGGGTACAACATCACCTCTGTACAAGAGACAGCAAGCCATATATTTTCCATGTCTGGGATCACATTTCACCATCTGGTTGGCTGGTTCAAAACAAGCATTAGTAATTTCAGACACTGTTAGCTGTTCATGATAAGCCTTCTCAGCAGAAATAACAGGAGCATAAGTAACCAAAGGGAAGTGGATTCGTGGATAGGGGACAAGATTTGTCTGGAACTCGGTAAGATCTACATTAAGAGCACCATCAAACCTCAATGAAGCAGTAATGGATGATACAATTTGACCAATCAGCCTGTTCAGGTTTGTGTAAGTAGGACGCTCAATATCAAGATTTCTACGACAGATGTCGTAAATGGCTTCATTGTCAACCATGAAAGCACAGTCAGAATGTTCCAAAGTGGTATGAGTAGTAAGAATAGAGTTGTATGGTTCAACAACTGCTGTGGATACCTGTAAAATATAGAAATAAATTTTAATTCAATTCCTCACAATATAGACATTTATAAATAACACATCCAAATACAAGTATGGTTCTTACCTGAGGAGCAGGGTAAATAGCAAATTCCAATTTTGATTTCTTGCCATAATCAACAGATAATCTTTCCATCAACAAAGATGTGAATCCCGATCCAGTTCCACCACCAAAACTATGGAAGATCAAGAAACCTTGGAGACCAGTACATTGATCAGCTAGCTTACGGATCCTATCCAAAACCAGATCAACAATTTCTTTTCCAATTGTATAATGGCCTCTTGCATAATTGTTAGCAGCATCTTCTTTACCAGTAATCAGTTGTTCAGGATGAAACAATTGTCTGTAAGTGCCAGTACGAACCTCATCAACAACAGTTGGCTCCAAGTCTACATAAACAGCTCTGGGAACATGTTTACCAGCTCCAGTTTCACTGAAAAAGGTATTGAAGGAATCATCACTTCCACCAATGGTTTTGTCACTAGGCATTTGACCATCAGGTTGGATTCCATGTTCTAGACAATAAAGTTCCCAGCAGGCATTACCAATCTGGACACCAGCCTGGCCAACGTGTACGCTGATACATTCACGCATGTTTATAAAGTATTAATGACCTGAAAAGAAAATGCATTTAAAATCAACTTATAAAACTTTTAAACAAGTTTCTTTTTTAAAAAAACCAGGAAGAAAACCATACAACATTTATGAATATGATTGTGAATGAATAAGTCATGGAAATTTCATATTAGCACCCTCCCCCAGAAAAAGCTATTTTAACTGTTATTGTTTAAAATCCAACAGAACCATTCTAGTTATAAGCCGAAAAAAATTGGATACAATAGTATTATTAGAATGTCGGATGCAGCAAATTTAAAAACAAAAATAAAATTTCAATTTCAGAATAGACTATTTTTTAAAAATTTCACAAAATTCAGTAAATTACGTTTGAAGCTCAAAACCAACTTCATTAGAACAAGAATTGTTCTATCCGTTGGTGCATTGATTGTTTTTCAGTGATCATTAGAAAGATACTACAGCAATAAGCATGCCAAAAATGACCCAACATTAAATAAAAAAATTTTCCATATTCAATTTTAAAATTCAGGTTTTGAGTCATTATTACCCTGCAAGTGCGATAGATTTGTCTGGACATTACCTATACTTATAAAAGGCAGCCTATTCTCAATAAATAAGCGAAGCTACGAGTATTCCACCATGCTGAAAGCGAAGCCGCTGCTTTTTTAACTTGGGTATTACATGCTGTTGGTTCAGGCTAATTTGGCCATACTACGCCAAACGCTCGTTTTCAAATCACATAATTTTTTTAAAAATGTTGCAATTGAAAAAAAAAAAAAACTAAAAACATTGACACAAGAATGGGTCCCCAAGATGTTGATTAAATCAATGACATGCGCCCCAAAAAGGGCTTGTCTTTGGGTATTCAAGTTTTTACATTGACATAAAATATGCTTAACACTTAAAATGCAGTTGCATATAGGGGCTGAATCAGAGTGTAAAAGGTGGCAATGAGTTAAAAATTATGTCCTCTTAGCCTTGACAAAGTGTTTCCTAAACTTTTGATTGAAGACTGGATTTTATAGAGTTTATTGTTTGTCTGTCCCAGATTATTTGCCATGCTTGATGTTGGGACAGCTTCAGGCTCCAAGGAACAAAAGCTCCTCGAGAAGTATTAGTACTCTTTGCGGCCTTATATGCATGCTCATTTCCTGGAATTCAAACATGTCCAGGAATCCAACAGTTTGATATTTTTGAGTGTATGATGGAATTCGAAACATATCACTAAAGGATGTTTATTAAATTTAGCACTTTGTAAGGTATTAATACCACTCCTAGAATCTGCATAACTAATGGCTTTTAAAAAATTCAATGTAGTAATTTTCAAAAGCCCAAAGTAGATTTCATAAGAGTTCAGATGTGTAAACAAAGCAGAAAAGGTAATGTCTCGGCGATTGCGAAATCTGGAAAAACAGCAGTTGAACAGACATGATTGTCAAATTTTCATCGGTGTTCATAGGGACATAATCAGAGAAGCGTTGCCTGTGGTCATAAAAATGTTTCTGAAGTACAATATCCGAAGTACTTGGTTTAAAGAAGCGTTGAGTGTGGAAATTCACATTTTTGGAATTTTTTTAAAAACCTAGATTTCCAACGTTGGCTTACCACCCAATCCCTTCAAGACTCACGGCAGGCAAGAGAGCAATAATAATATGTGGTAATCCTAAGTTTTCATTTTAACCCTTAAAAGATACCCAATTTGAAATAACTAACGATCCTCCTTCAATAATTTGAATGTTCTGCAGTTAAAATGGAGTCGATTGAATTTCTTAATCTTGATGGTTTCATTTGGAGCTGTAGAAAGTACTGTCAGAATACCCATTACATTAAAAGGTCTTTAAAATGTTTAATTCGAGGAATCTCCGTTTTATAAAAGCCACAAACCCAATATTCGTCAAAATAAGGTACGTTCTTATTTTGCTTCATTTTCGACATCTTCACCTTCCTTTTGTTTCCGTTTTATCCCGATATTCGCTTATTTTGAGAATTTTCCCGTTTTTATATTTTGTAATTTTTCACATTTTCAGTCACTTCGTGTATTTTGCTTTAAATAAGTTACCCTAATTCTCCATTTTTAATAATTATTACTTTTCATTAATAATTCTTGTGAATAATTGTTTTTTATGAGCTTAGAATTTAGTCTTAAAAATTTTATTATACTTTTTTACATGCCTCTTTTCCTTAGTTGTTCTTCTTACTGCCTAGTTTGGCACCCCCCCCCCCAAATCTCATAGCCATCCAAGATGACGGACTTTTGGCGAGTGCTTCAATAGTTGGCGTGATTTGATGGGGGACTGTACACAACTCAGCAAGTCTTACCTTAAAAAAATTTGCCCGGTACATAGTTGAAATGCCGCATTGTGCGCTTAAATCTAGACTTTTCAGGTGACGCATGCACAAGAAAAATCGCACTGCACTTCGAAAACAGTATTTGTCGACAGCAAACAAAATTGCGCAAAGAAAAATTAGTGAGAAACAGGTAGGTACCATAAACTCCACATTTACTAGTTTGACTATATTTACACCCTATATATTTTTTTTTTTTACAAATAAATAAGATTATATAAAAAACTTCCAAACTTAAGTTACTGCAGAATGCCATCTTGTTTTATAATACACAGTTGAAACAACAGCTGCAAAATTAAACCCATTACACACCAATAGATTAAATATAGTGTAGATGTTCTACTTTTGCCCACATTGGATCTATTTTTCCAATAATTAACCAGTAATTTCAAATTAACTGGTAAGAAGCATTCCAATACTTTTAACAACCCTTATTTTACTATTTTCAATAAGATTGGTTCATTTTTCTCAAACCTGTGACTTTTAAAAAAATTAAATGCATGATCATGTATTGTATGCTCACAACTGTTAAGGTTTTGGTTCAGGAACAGGTACTTACAGTTCATCATCAAGCTCTCAGAATTAAATGATTAATCTAAAACTGATTACCTTTAGGGTTTATGAAGCAAGCTTTCTTTTTATTCTGATTTCATACCAAAATTAATTATTTTTAAGATTAAATGGGTGGCGTCAAAATCTGGAACACTACATGTTCCAGTTTTGGCCACATAACTTCATTGTGTTTTTAGCCCTTGCATACATTTAAGAATATCTGGATGAAATAAAATCAACTAATTTAGTCTTGTTTCTAAAATGAAAGCAACTAATTTAATTTTATTTCTAAAATAAAAGTAACCAATTTAGTTTTGTTTTCATAGTAATGGCTCCAATTAAAAATAAGGCTGGAAGCATTTCCATAAAAAGATTGTTACTCACCATCTAAAGTTAGTAGTGCAGTTAATGCCATTCAAAATTGTCAAAAACATCTCCATGTTGAATGTTTGCCTCAAATTTATGTTAGAAAATTTCAACTCGAGTAAGGCTATTTTAGCCTTCTTGGTTACTTGAACTACTACTTTTGTTACTATTTGGTTTTTAGATTTTTGTGCGGTATTCAAGATTTGTTTTTGTTAACCCGGCACAAGCTAAGAATCCCATTCTGGAGCATATGCCGGAGAACAAACCTTCATCCTTCCTTTCAACTTGAGGAACCCGACTCGAGTGATGAATATTCTTTTATATGCATGGATTGCTTGTTTTAAAAAATATATTTGTGGACGTTGTTAGCGAGTATAATAATGCAAATTCTTGTATTGTACGATTTTTTAAAAAAATCTATGCTTTTGCAATCAAAGGTTATTCCTCTCCCCATTTTTTGTTTAATGTTTTATAAAAAAAAAAGTTATGCGAGTATATACAGTTTGTATTTTATCAACCATATTAAATTGTTTTCTACATTCCCGTTTCTATTTTTGAAACTGAAGCTCCAGCTTAGGTAAATTTTATTACACATCTTTATAAATTTAAAAAAAAAAAAATCACATTTAAAGTAACAGAAAATGTACCAAAATACATATTGCATAAAAATTATTTAATATGCTTTAAACAGTCATTCACTGTGAAATTTCCATTTCATATTTGCTCTTAATGTGGCCAAAACTGCAGCATCTACCCTATTATGAACTTCAGAATATCAAAATAACTGGTAAAAACCGAACGCTAACTGTAGGACATTCCGGTTTACTAGAAGTAACTAAACAAAGACCTTTCGGATTATGTATCTAATTACTTACGATATAAATACCAAGATAGATATCTGGAAAGAATTCCAAAGTGATAAATTAAATAACTACACCAATATACATTTATTAACAGTAAATGAATTTAAATTTATCAAGAAGAAAATAACCGTTACACTGGCCACACCTTACTAGTTTCGAAAAAAAATTTAAAAAGGGCGTTGCTCTTGCATTTAGACAAAGAAATCGGGAGTTCGAATTGTTGAAAACCAGGTATTTAATGCCTACTTTTAAAGAGAAAAATAAGAATAATGGAATTAAGTTCACGTAGACAAATCGTACTTAAAATCATCTCTACAAGGAAAATAAACCGTTGTACCACAAACGTGATTCACCAAATCAAATGAAAAAAAAATAATTTACTTGCTCACTGCATCTAAATTAATTTGATTCAGAAAAACATTAAAAAATCCGATACTGAAACACATTAAAAGCAGATTTACCTACAAATTGTAGCCAATGCTCTTCAAAGCTACTCACCAAGTATAAGAAACGAACGTGAATAGGTTAAGTAATTTAATTAGCAATTATTAAAATGTTCAAAAAATGAAACTTATGATTAAACATATTTCAGTAACTTACCCGAGATCTAAACAATTTAACTTACCTTTACAAAATTAAAAACTGATAAGAACCGACACAACTCGCAAGCCTCAAGCAGAAGAGAGAGAATGAAAGTAAAACCGTTTATAAAGCGGGAAACGCCTAAAATTGTAGTTGCGGTTACAGTTTCTCTCACTTTTGAAGTTTCTTCTTCTCACAATAACAATCAGGGAAAAAAAGATAGAGATAAATATCTTTTGATGAACCGATAAGAACTGAAAAAATTAGAAAAATACTTTTAAAAACGCATGCTACATATAAAGTTTTAAGCAAAAAGTTGTTATTTCTACTTCTCTGTGTTATGTAATAGAGAAGTGAAATGGAATGAAGTAGTCAGTCACATGCCTATATTTATGTTTGATTGAAGTTTGTTATGACCGTGAGTGTTCATAATAGGGATGTCAAAATTTCGAAACTATTACATTATTTGCTTTTGCTCTCGGTAATAGTTCTAAAGCTTTGATTTTTTAATCGATTATGGCTTTGGAAAAGTTGTTAATCAAAAATTTCCCTGAAATAGATGAAAATATTAATTCAGTTACTGCAACATCCGATTTAAATCTGCTCAGCATTCATACTAAAGAAAAGGCACTTTTAATATCACTTTTTAAAAGACATGGCAATTACCTTACATTTAACAATGTGGAAAAGTAAGTTGGAAGTTCTATAAATAATAGTATCTTAACTTAATAAATTAACAGAAATTATTGCTTTATTTAGTTTTGAATTTTATTCAAATTGAATGTTTCCAAATGAACACAAATTATGCTGTCTCAAGCATTCATATATACTCATATTAACACTGATGAATCAAGTGCTGCAAATTATAAAAATATGTTGCTAGTTTATATGTTAAGATGTGCTGTTTTCTATATGCAAAACTAATGTTTTTTACGAAATTCAGATGTTGTTGGAGTCATGAAAAAAGTATGGAATTCTGGAATATGTGGCTACAGAATTTAGGCTAGAAAAACCTCATGTATCAAAGAAATATTAATGTAGTAGAACTTCGGGAATCCGAACTAATTGGGGCTGACCTCTGTTCGGATTTTGGGAAATTCAGATTAGTATCCAGAAAATTCGGTAAAATACTCTTGATATACCAATTGCAGTAGAATATTGACTTCGGGTGCTCTGTGAAAGAGTATGGAGAGAGCTAGCGGCGATTTGCATCGTCAGGCAGGTTTAGTTCCTTATGTCAAAATAAGATACAACTGATTTTGTTTCTACTAATTAATGTGCCGTATTCATTCTTCAAGACCAATTCAAACATTTCTTTTTAAGTTAAGAATAAACTTTAACTTTATTTCTGATTCGTAATTGCTTTTTTTCACTTCATTTTTTTTTTTTAATTTTCAGAAAATTAGAAAAAGATGTTTGGATTCCTGGAGTTCAGATTCCTGAGGTTCTACTGTATTGAAAAATGTCTTTTATAATATAATTTTAACATGTGGAAGGTATTTAGTTACTTCAGAAATATACAAGAGTCAGCAATACAAACATTTTATGTGAAAAATTAACTATGATTAGTTCCCCTTCAGGGTTGCATCCGGCTCTTTAATAAATGTAGTTATTTCCTGAAGTATGTCATAATAAGAGTATGATTGGCCTGCCATATTATATAAATTTTATTCATTTCATAACATTAGAGCCTTCTGGATATTTTAGATTTCTAACTGTGGAGGTATTTGAATTGTTAAAGAGGATTAATTGTTTGTGATGTTTGATTTTACAGATTTGCATGGCAAGAAGATAATTATAGCCAAGAAGATTACAGATTGCTTGTGGTGAATGATCAGAAAGAAATCTGCTATCATTCAGTAGAAGTGAAACTCCCTTCCGATCAAGCGTCCTCTGTACATTTTTCAAAAAAACAGCTCGCAAAATGGAATTTGAAAACTATTTTCCAGTCCTTTCAAGAAATAGCAAAAAGTAATACTGAGAAAAAAAAACAATAAAATTTATTTATGTTGAAAAAATATTACAGTTTAAAAATGATAATTATTATATCTTATTACAGGTCTTTCTGATGTATCTGATATTACCATTCTCAAATTTGAAGCCAAAGAAGCTGTTTTTCTCTTTGATGGAAAAGTTGTTGCTTCTTTTTTCCCATCATCTGAAACTTATCCTCAGATCATGTCAATTGTTGATTTACGGGATGATAGCCCTTCACATAGAAAAGTTTTGCTTTCAAAAGAGAAGCTGTTTGCTCTTAATGATTCTGGAACAAAATTAAGTATCCTTTTCCTAAAATTTTCTTTCGAGAAATTGTTTTTCTGAAAACCGTTTGATCTCTAAATTTATTTTTACTTTTAATCTTGCAAGTCACTTTTCCCATGAGATTGATATCATTTGACACCTAATGTAAATATTGGAACAAAATGTTATTTTTCACTATCCTGATAGCTCTAAAATGTATGCAGGTGCTATAGGTACAACAATTGCACACTGCAAGAATGTAAAAAAATAGCATAAGTTTGCTCCTACTTGTTGAATTTGACTCACTTTTTATATACTGTCCAACTAATGAAAAAATACCCTGTGCTCATTCAACCTATTATAATTTGTTTCTAATGCCCATCTCTTTCACTTATGAAAGAATTTCATGAATTACATTGAAAATTATAATTCTCTTTCTGATATACTATTCTGTTATTAATTCTCAACCTCCATTCCTTAAGATAGTACAATGAAATGAGAGGGATTTATCCATCTAGCTGTTTGTATTTTGAGTTATGTTCACATGGGCAGGCAGACTTCCCATTAAAGATTTTGTCCAAAATTTTAAAGAAATCTAGAAATTATACCAAATTTTATCTGTTTAGCTTAAACTGTTATTGAGCTGTCATGTTCACAGACAAACATAATTCCCAAAATATGTTTTTTGGACCCAGGGATGTCTAAAATGTTGAGATTCATCAAAATCTCAAGGTCAAATTTTTTTATTGTTATGATATATTCTCTTTGGTATACTTTGTATTCGACAAAGTGAAAATTCAGCATTATAAAACAGTAAGCTGATCCTGATAGCCCATGGAAATTGTGGAGTGAAACAGAAATTGGACAAACTTACAATGCATATAAATTATAGCATATACATTTGTAGGGTTAAAGATCGCTAACTATTTGTACCCAAAAAATTGGTAACAGGATTGAACTTGCATGGAAAATTAGGTTCCAAGTGTTGAAAACCACTAACGTAAATAGTATACTTTAGTAAGAGTGGGTTTAGTTTGTTTTGATAAAAGGGATTTGGCATTTCTGTTATTATTTTTTTTATTCTGCTTATACAATGCACTGTTAAGCTAAATATGTGAGTTTAAATGCTTATTTTTTTATTTTTAACAACATTTTGACTGAATTTTAAAGTGTTTTTTTTATTTATATGTTTTTTATTCATCCATTGTTTCCTACTGTCTATGTTCATTATTTGAGAATTTTTTTAAGTTTGATTTTCTAATGCTTGTGATTCTGTGATGGAGCGATAGTTTACATTACTTGTTTAGAATTATATTTTTGTGCTCACCAAAGTGCAGACTTTTTGTTTTTGCCTTATTTGATAATCTTTCAATTTGATCTAATTTTAATTTGGAAATCTATTTTCTTGCATTTGCACTGATATTTTAAATGATATACATTCTTTCTTAAATTTATCCATATATGCTGCTGGTGTTTATCTCTCATGCTTTTGAATATAAAAATTGTTTTGAATTTCTGTTATAATTTCTGTTAATTATAAGTAAATTTCTATACAGACTTTGACTTTTTTTAACAAATGAGTTTAGTAATAACTTAAATGCTTTGTTCATTATTTTTACATAAATATTTGTGCCTCTCATTTATCACTCGGAAACAATAACTATTGCACAATTAAATTTAGAAAATTGATATTTCCCTCAAAAACAAGATTTCTGTAAACAGTACGTCTCCTTTAAGGAATTTTTTCGTACAAAATCATTTAACTGAATTTGAAGAAAATTTTATTACTGTTTTCATTCAAGATGAATGAAATCTAAAGTAACTGTGTAGTAGTCATTTTGACTTTGGTGTGTAGTAGTCATTTAGACTTGAATTCTTCTTAATAACATAAATATGTAAATTAACACTTATTTTTGCTTCTTTTTTCAAATGATCTGCCTTAACTGCTCGTTTAGCTATTTATTCTTTTTTGAACAACTCTAAGTTATTTGAATTTGGATTTTCTGACTATGGCCTTAAGCATGTGAATGGTGGAGCTGTGAAAAATTTCACTGTTAACTTGACCTTGGATTTATTAATATTTTGTACAGAAGATGGACAAATATATTCTATGCCTTTAAATATATCTAGTCAATCGTCAAAGACTTCTGCTACTTATTCAAGTGGGATAGTGACAGCCTTCACAAAGCACTTTCCATCTGTAAAACGATTAAATAGTCCTAGACGCTACTCGACATCATCGGGATCTTTTCAGCCGTTAAGTTTTACATGTAATACGGAAGGTCTAAAATTGAGAGATTTGTTTGTTGTGGAAAATAAATTATGCTTTGCATACTGTTGCGATTCTGGATACTTACTTGGAATTCACACATTTGATTCTGATCGACCAACAATGAGTGAAAGGTATTAATCAAATTTTTGTTAATGATTTTCCTTTTTAATAACTTCCTATATGAAATGTTTTTCATTTGTAATTGATAAAATATTTTTCTGCCTTATTATTAAATAAATATTATTTCAGCCCTTGAGCTGATTTTTGCTTTTTTTTTACGTTTAAAATTTTTTGTGTTTTCCTCTTGGTTATTAAATTTTTTTAAAGCAGAAAAAGAAGGAAAATTAACTTTACTTTTGAGAAATTTATTAAATGTGCTTATTCTTATCCTTTGGCATGTTTAAAATATTTCACCAGTTTTAAAGCATACAATTACAAATCTTTTATGTGAGAGTTTTTGTAAAGAAAATACATATTTTTTAATGTTGTCATTAATTAATTGAACTCGTCTGCCTATTACCTAGGTTTCCAAAACCAGCTTTTCTTATAAAAAGTGGATCTGAAGAAATTCCTTTCCCTCTATTGCTGTTTAATGACAACCGAATTTTCTTATTGCTGTATGATATTGAACAAGATAAACTTGTGAATGAGGTATGTTTCAGAGGCATGTTTTCAGTACACGATATGTGTACACCTTACCTTCAGTAATGACCATGTATTTGATTATTTTTTATATTATGATTTCAGATTTTTTCTACTAGTTAAAAATGAACTGCATTACTGGAATAAATATTTGATTCAGAGTAGCTAAAAAGTTTTATTCTAAGAAACTTTTTTGACAAGCATGCGTTAATGGCCGAAATTGAACCTAATTCTAATATTAGTTAAAAAAGACTTTTAAAAAAAGTGGGGGGGGGGGATGATTTGACTAAATATTTGTATTTTGGTGAATGTTCACTTGATATTAGGAATGTAAATAATATTTGGCAAGTATTCAGCCCTTTTGCCGAATATATTCAAAGTACTAATTTTTAAAAAATGTATTTAATAAAGAATATTGCAGAATTACTATTCAGTACATTTATTAAGAAATCTCCTAACATTTACCCAATTGTAAGTTGTATTGTACATAATTGTATTTAATATTGTTGCATATCATTTATCATTGTAAAGCCTGAAATTATGATGCAAGAACAATAATTGTTCAGCATTTTCAGAAAGAAGCCTGCTCTGTTTGGTTTCATACATATGGTAAATTTGCAAATTCTGGAATTTCCCCCTCCCCCACCTATTGAGTGAATATTCTATTCTAGCTACTAGAATTAAAAAAGAAAAAAAAAATAGGAATTTGCTTCTAATAACTTTAATTTATCCACTGAATTTTGTTCTGTGTTTAACATTGCCATCTTTTGCAGTGATGACTATTTTTTGTTTCTGTTTAACAAGTTCAAAATAAAGAAGGTTTTTCACATTTTATTATTGGAATTAAAATATTTAGTGTTATATTGTTTACTTGATGAATTTATTACTTAAACACATATAATTGTTAACTTGATATTTAAACACATAAATTGTTAACTTGATATTATATAATATAATATATAAACACTTAAATATATAAAACTGCAGTTCATTAGATTAAAAAAAGGCATTTTGTTGAATTAATTCGTTCATATATATATATTAATATTTTTTTTTACTACAAATAAAAACAAAGGAAAGATAGCATGCATAAAAAAAAAAAGAGTTAACAATGTCAGACATGAATACAAAGAAAATTACTCCTGAAAAAAAGGAACTAAAAGATTTATTTATTATCTTTTAGTTCCTTTCCTATCTTTTAGTTGAAGATTTATTTATACACAAAAACAATAATTGACATTAATTAATCTCTAGACTATATATTATCAGGGGGCCCCTTTTCTTAAACTACTAATGTTGATCAACATTCACGAGAAAGAAAAACACACACACACACACACACACACACACATATTGCATTAACCTAGAAACTCAAAAAGTCCGAGAAATCTTTTTGAAATAGTCCTGAAGTTCCTCTCTTTTTTTTTTTTTTTAATGGAAAGGGGGTAAGAATTGGATGCAAAAAAAATTGTTGTCCGCCATGAAATACGTAAACAAATATATTGATAAATGAAAAGGTCTTATCTGTTTGGTCCCTGTGATATCCAAAATTGGTCGGTTTCCTCCTTCGTCAATTGTTATGCATCACGACTCTTTCTCGTGCAAAAAACTGAGCAAAAAGATCACAGTTCGAACCGTCCACACCGGAACGAAGTATATCCACCATTTTTTTCTTTCTTCCAAAAAATCATCCAGCAGCGCTTCTCAAATAATCCTTTTTTCAAGTGAAGGGATCTAACCCCTGTTCACATCCTGGCCTTGCGTCACAGAAAAAACGCCTGATTGGACACGCTTGTTGTCAGGCGCTATTCTAGAGTGACCTTATAGCCTCCTCCGCTCGTAATGAGGGGAGAAAGTGACCTTTAGATCTGTCCTCCTGCACGTAGGCACTCGACAATCTTGGACCAAGGAAGTGAAAAAGGAAAAAGCACATTTCTTGTAGCAGACAATACTACATTTAGAAAATGATAAAAAAATGCATCAAGATGTTAATATGTTTTTAAATGTGCAAAAAAATAAAAAAATCTTTTTTTTTTTTTCCTTTTAAAACTTGAATAGTATTTTATTTTCAGTCAAAAGTAAAATGTTTTTAAAAAGTAGGCATTCGGTCACCAAATATTTGGTATTCAGTCTGAAATTTGGCCAAATATTTAGTATTCGGCCAAATCACTATTCGTTACATCCCTACTACATATGAAAACCAAAATATGATCCCCTCATTTATAGCATTATTTTTCATTATTGTATGGCAAGTGCTGTTTTGGTTGCTTTTTCTTTAGTGGATTTATTTTATATAGTAGATTATACTTATGCTTTTAACACTTCTTAATCAATAAATTTTCTTTAAGAACTTGAAAAAGAAATCTTGACAAGTGGAATATTTTACCTCAAATTGCCAAACCATTTGTAACATGTCAGTGATATAGACTTTTATTTCATTCAGCATTAGAGAATTTTTATGTCCCATGATGTATACAAGTCTGTTACAAATATATCCCTAGTTTTTTCTCTAAAAATGGTATTTAAAAACATTTTGTTAATTTATTATTCATGTATGTAGGGGAGAGTTGCCGAATTTGTATCATTGCCTAGATTGGACCAGTATCCTAACTTCAATTCCATTAAATATTTGAGCTGTAAAATAGGTAAATTAGGTTTAACGATGTAAATGTGGTGTATGAAATTATTCTTAATAGAGAGTGCTATGTGGTTACAGTTAGAGAACATCATACGATCAATTAAATATTTTAACAAAAAAACTAATAGTTGTTACACTGTTTCACAGTAAGTTGCAATATATGTTATTATATCCTCAAATAGGAAGTTTTCTGGCTATAGTTTACTATAATAATTTTATTTAAAGTAGTTAAAAAAATAAGGTTATGCATTTTTTCCCTAAAAGTTGCTCAGATTGAACCACAAACAGTTATCTAAATTGGACTGTTTAAATCAATCTGCCTATTATCTCAAACTAGAGCAGTAGCCCAGAAAGCAGTTATAATCATTAGTAGTCCTCATAAAATTGGAAGGTGAACA
The DNA here is from genome assembly GCA_013235015.1 of Araneus ventricosus. Classification (NCBI taxonomy): domain Eukaryota; kingdom Metazoa; phylum Arthropoda; class Arachnida; order Araneae; family Araneidae; genus Araneus; species Araneus ventricosus. The sequence continues at coordinate 317,348 of BGPR01000856.1, forward strand.
AGCCAAACTAAAAAAAAAAACAGTGATAAAAGGTCAATAAAAGACATCAAATGTAGGTTTAAATAGAACCGTAACTAAGGTTATGTTGGTTTGTATCGTATGTAACGACACAAAGAAGAAGAGGTGATGCAGTGCATAAAATGCCATATTTGAGTTCATGCATTGTGTGCTGGTGTGAATTTGATAATCAAAAAATATTTTTGCTTTAATTATGCTTAAAGAAATTTGTGGTCCAATTTGGGAAAACCAGTGGTCCTATCTGAGCAACCTGTTTCCTTAATTGGACTGATAGCACAATTTTTTAAGCTATTTTTTCCTAGTTTAAAGTGAAATAGAGAAAAAGTTGATTGCATTGTTTTGAAGATAGATAAACCACAAAAAATTCTACTACTTGCTTTTTTATTACTAGTACTTCTTTTATCACTGTATATTAAAACATACCCAGGTGGTCCACATACGTCAACCTTTGCCTACTTATGACAATGAATTTGAAATGAAAGAATGAAGCAATAGTGTTTATGTCTCTGGCTGTATTTTTTATATTAACATCGAATCATACAGCATTTTCACTTCTTCATCAATGAAATCATCTGATTTCCATGTATAGTATGATACCATTTTTCTGTGTCTTGGTATAATGTCAGTTCTGTGGAATTCAGATTGTGAAAATCATAATAAATTATTCTGCTGATCTTATTTGTCTTTTCAAACTGTACAGTCACTTGCTGACTTCTCAAAAGGTTAAATAATTGTAAAGGTTGAGGTAAGGTAAAAAGGTTGTTAACAGTAATTAATCCCTTTTGGTACTTTTAAGAAAGATAAAAAAAATGAAACTGTAAACTATCAAGATTTTTTAATTGTAAATAATTAGGTAAGAAATGACAAATATGCAGAAAGGGGGTAAACTTAAAAAAAAAAAAAACTTGTCCTTTGCTTTTTACTTATTAAAACTTCAGTGAAATTGCATTTGACATAAATAATACATCAAACAGTTGTGAGTGGTGAAAGGATTTATCATCTATAATGTTTAACATTTATTGCAAAACCATGATACGGTCCCCCAGCCCCAACCACTGGACCAATTTCGACAATTTTTATTTTGCCTCAAAGCTTATGACCTCTAAAATGTCATCAATAGTTGCCTGCTCCCCACACACACACACCACCAACAACAACAACCTCCATTTTCAAGAGAAATGGAAAAAATACTTCTCCGCTGTACATTCTGTAAGGGGGAAAACCATGAGACAGTCCCCCAGCAACTTTATCAATTTCAACAACTCTTATTTCATATGGAAGCTTTTACTCCCAGGTCAATGGTCACTTGCTCCCCACCATCTGCCATTGTTTAGATATATTGCAAAATATAGCTTTGGCAGAGTCCCTTACCATCTACAACCATCAATTCGCCATTTTTTTTCACCAAGTGGCAAACATAGCCACAGACTATTAATATTACTGGCAAAGAGCTGGTCGCTGAAGGCCGCTAGTCTTTATATTGTATTCATTCATTAAGTAATTGCTGCTATAATAATTTAAGAAAAATATTTTGTCCCCAAATAAAATCCAAACCTATCATATTCAAGTAAAAACTGAAAGTAATCGGTGGTTATCAGGCAGTTGTCGAAGGTAGCTGGTACACTTCAAAATCAGTTCTTAAAGTTTCCGAAATATTGCATTACTTTTCGTGTTATTTCCTGTTAAGAAATTATATATAAATATCATATTATTTTTTTTTTAGCTGATGATTTATCCTAGTAGTGGAACAGTAGAAATATTGTCATCATTAAATAATTGGAGTAATATTCATATGGATATTGAAGTCCTTAAACTTGGTCTAAGTAACAGGCAGTTGTATACTGTAGAATTTTTCCTTAGAACTTTATTTGAAGGTAATTTTTTTTCTTTTCTTATTCTTTTTCAATTATAATTATTTAACTAAGATCATAATAATTATTCAGTATTTTTAAAAAAATTCTTTGATTTTTTTTTTTTGCAATCATGTCTTTGATTTCATAATTACTAAAGTTGTGACAATTCTTACATTTATGAATTTTGTGCTTCGTCTTTATTTGGAATTCATGAGCAGTTTATATGTACCTTGCATGTTGCTTTACATGAAGATCTTTTATATGATTGATTCTAGAAAATTTCTTTTCTGACCTGAATATAGAGTCATCAAATACTTTAAACTACATGATTGACAACATTTTTGTGTTATTTTTAATTACGCATATATAATTTTTCTTCTATCAAACATGTTATTTATTTTGTATTCCTATGAAACATTTCAAAATCAGTCTAAAGATCCTTAACTATTACAATTGATAAATTAATTCAGTATTGTTTTAATCTCGTCCTGGTGAAATAAAAATTTTTTTTAATTTTAGGATTTCATCAGTTTTGGAAGTCTTCATTTACAGAGCAGTGGATTACAAAAGTCGAAAAAGAATGTGTTCTCTGGAATGATATTTTAAATTTAGTTTTAGAAAATGTCGGCTCGAATTTGAAAGACAATTATTCTTGTCAGTATGCTGAGCAACTTCTTCAGGTAATCTTTATAAATTATATGATTGATTTGAGTTATAAAATAAGCAATAAAATTATTGGCTTAATTTCATCTAAATGTCTTCTACTTGATTTGGATTGCTTATTTATTATTGATTTGAATTTGTATTTTATTTTTCTTTGATTTGCATTTTAGGTAGTTATTGGTATGGTAATTCAGATAATAGCTGTGATTGATAGCAAGGAAATAGATGTCCATTTTACTCAAGAGAATAAAAATGTATTTTTATCTTCATTTTCCAACATTCTTTTGAAAATGAGAGAATTTCTTCGTGATCCGGATTCTGACAGTTCAGTTGCATCTGATAACAAAGATATTGATAGCTTCAATGAAAATTATAGTCCTGAAGTTTTAAATCAATGGATAAAATGGAAAAAACTTACACCTGAGGTATGTAACAGTATAATGTTCCTCATTTTTCTTGCTTTTAAATATTTCTTACTCTTATCATATTTGCTACTTTTTATTAATTTCTAAAAAATGATTTGGGAATTATAAAAATAATTCGAATTCAAAAATTATTTAGGATTACATATTTATTGTTAAATAATATGACAAAAAACTTTAATTAAAAAGCTAGAATTTGTTCAGAGGATGTTTCATGCTATTTCTTGTCTCATATTGTTTGAAAATTGAAATTCATTTTTTTCTTTATATGTATTACTGAAATTCCAAATTTATCTGAAGGGAGAATTCATACAAAAAAAAAAAAAAATATGGTTTGGCTTACCATTAAAACAAAATTAGATTAGTAAGATTAGATCAGAGTTTTTAACATCCTCAGTTATGAGTATTAATTTTTAAAATAATTTTTCAACTTATTTTCAGTGACAATATTATAAATTTCAAATTTATTTATTTTCTTAAAAAGATTCAGTTTTATATCATGTTAATAATTGTGGTTTCGGTATGCAAGATTTAATATGTGTAGTAATTTACTGCTGTGTAGTTCCTTTACTTCATATTATTCAAAACTGAAACGAAAATTTTTTAGTACTAGCCACCTTCGGTGACCACCAAGAATATAATTTCAATTGAATCTCTTATGTATAATTTGTTATCTATGGTTCCCTTAACGGAGTCATTGTAAACTTCAAATTATAAGAGACATTAAATCGCATTTTTTTAGTAGTCTTACAACTGTTCAGAAATTGTCTATATGAACGTCCCTAATGGAGTCGAGTAACCGTCAGCGTCATCTAATATCTAGCTATACTTTGTTGGTGCCAACTTCACTTTCTTATTCCTCAAATAAAATATGCATTTGATTCCAATTAAAATGGTGGGGTGCATTTTGCATCTAATATTATTTTAGTTGAATTGAAACATGCTGTTAAAACAAATTAATGATTACCAACCATAATTATTCAGCTTACTGGATATATTTCCTAGTAAGCTTACTACGTGAAAGGACTTAGGTTACAGATTTCACAGAAAAAGCGATGAAATAAAAGTAAAATCCATTAGGATATTACCTTAGTTTTCAACAGTGAAAGAGAAACGCAATTAAATATTTGTTTAAATAATGAAAATTGAATTGTTTTTCATTGTTGAATTTCATTGCAACAATGAAAAGTATTGTTGTAAATTATGCATAAAAAACCATTTTAAAAGTTATTAAAATCGGAGAAAATATTGTTCAGAAACTTAATTGATATCATTGAAAAGATAATTTTTTGAATTTTCAGATGGCGTGAAAATTATTTTTGCACTATAATATTTTCCAAAGTTATCAAGGGAAAATGTTAACATTTCACTTAATTTTTAATTCTCTTTTAGTAGCATTTCTTTTATTTTCACTTAATTTAAAATTTTAAAAAATGACTCCAAGATGCACGTTTCTACCCTCCAAATTATGTGTGTGCCAAATTTTGTTGCTCTAAGTCCAGCAGTCTGCCCTGTAGAGTGCCAACACACACACATACATTTTCCTTTATTATTAGTAGAGATGTACAAATAACAGAGATCCTGAATTATGAAGAATGTTCTGAAATATGTGCTTTTAAATATACATTATTGAATATTGTTTCAGTATACTGCAAAAAAATTAATTTGCTAACACAAAGTTTTTGTTCGTGTAATGCAATCTATCCGTCATTTCAATTTTGAAATATCTCTGTTATAAAGAATATATTGCTTTATATGGTTAACAAATAAGAATATTATTTCATAAATCTACTAAAATAAGCAAATGGTTTGATTTTTCTACTTTCAGATATTCATAAAATTATTTTTTTCCTAATACAGTATTCAGTGTAATTATGTTAAATTTAATCCTAACTTTTATTTGTTTGGAAGTACAGGAAGTGATTCAGGATTCTATCTTGAACAATACAATTCCATTGGCCCAGTCATTCTTTTCATGTCATTGTAAAGATGGATTAAGTAGTTCTTACACAGAGTTTGAGAAGACTGCTGAAGGCTTAGTTTTACACTATTTGCGCCAAGGACTGATGGAAGAAACTCTTACAGTATTAGTGAATATGGTAAAACTGCTTTATTTTGTCATTGTTATACTTATTTATTATGTAAAATGCATTTTTTTTTTTGTATAATAGTGCATATGAGATAACTTGATGCTAAATTTCAAATAACTGTGCAGTGCCAGGAGCAGAATTATAACCAGTGTCCTGCAACATGACCTCAAACAGTTAGAAATGTTCTGAAGGCAGTTTGTCCAAATTTGGCAAAGAACAGTAAAATGTAAAATATACAGTCGGACCTCTATTTAACGAACCTCTATTTTGCGAACTTTTCCTTAGAACCAAGAACATTTTGCGAATTTCTTCGTAAAATAACCTCTAAATAGCGAAGTGCATTCTCTATTTAACGAAATTTTTCTTGTGATGAAATATTTTTTTTCTCCATAGTTCTCAAAATATTTCTGAACATTTCAAATTTCTTTCTTTCAATGCATTTTGTGGTGATCAATGACCTTGAACTGGGTTTACCAGTCTCCTAACTCATTGAGAGTAGTAAAATCGCAGTCATTCTTTTCATTTCATCCAGGGGGCCCCCCCTTCCCCCCCCCCCCCAGTCCACTTCATTAGAAAAACTTTCAATATCCCCCTTTCACTCTCAATGGAGCTTTCCCCTTATCCTCGAATTTTATCAGTAATTAAATCTAAGGACGCATGTGGTAATGTATGCTTAAAATTACTTGTTGAAATAAATGCGATAATGTCATTACAATTCATTAATTTTAATATAAAATTATTTTTTGTAAATTGAAAATACTGTGTATTCCCGGAAAATATTTTGTTTTATTCTGGTTTTCCTTGCAGATTTCTTTTTGATGGAAAACAAATAGATATTAATTTACAAAATAAAGGAGTGATTAATTACTTTTTTTAATAATAATATTTAGTGTTTATGAATTTAAAATCTGTTTTGTGCAGTTTAAAGTATTTTAAAAGGTGAATCTCTATTTAACGAATTTTCCATATAACGAACTTTTTCCCGGGATTTAGTGACTTCGTTAAATAGAGGTCTGACTGTATATAAAAATACTAATTAACCAGTAGAATCTTTATTACTCATTAATGTCAAAACATTATATTAAAATTAATTATTTAAAACCAAGGCATACATTCAGAATTTGCAATTCTGTAAATGTCTTTTGAAGTCAACTTTCAACGTGCCTGTTTTGGATCTTCATCTCCAGTAATGTCAGCCCCGATGAAGGCGTGGCTTTCTCGTAAACCACGTGATGAAGGAAAGTTATTTTTGCCATTGCTGCAATCTCTGGAGGCTGCATTGTGTGAAACGTGAAAAGAGGTGCCGTGGCATAAAGTTTCACTTTGATTCTTCTGCTGAACCTACCGTGTTTTTTTTTTTGGTGTGTGCGCGTGTTTTTTTTTTCCCCCTTTCTTTTAAGGATGAAATGTTCTGCAAAGACCACATTTGTTCTGCGACGTACATTTCACTTTCTGGTTCCGGGGTGCAGTGCTTGATGATATTTGTCATATTTTCCATTCTTTTAATTATTTACAAAAGTATTTTGATTTCTGTTATTGCTTATATTCTTATGAGTGCTTTTTTAAAATACCTTTTCATTTAAGCAAATTAATTAGTAATTAAATGTGTGTTGAAGTAGGTTTTTACTGTTTCAGTATAAATTTAAGTGTTTTAAGTAGTTCTGACAATTAGAAAAAGATAATTTTTATTCTTCATGTATTCTTTGTTTCATATACTATTATTGCATAAAATTTAATGATTAAAGAAAGCTGCTTTTGCTTATTAACAGTAAAATAATTTTGAATGCTAATATATACAGTGACCTCTCGCTTATATGCGCTCTCTTTTATGCTCGTTTTTCACTTATGTGCGTTTTTTTCATGGTCCTGGCCAGGGATATAGGAAAACAATGATAATTCTTATTCTTTTATGCACCGCACTGAAAGAGCAGAACAAAACCCCTTTTTGTACTGCTTCTAGGAATTCATTCCCTAGCCCTTCCCCTATTGTTCAGATTCCAGGAGAACATTCCTTCACCTTATACACAGGGGTGTACGTGGGGGTTCTTGTGATTGACATCAGTAAAAGTCGCATTTATACAGCAGCCAATTAGAGAGGTTAGTACGGTACGTACCACATGGCTTTGATCTCTAACGAAAGAACCATCTTTGGAGTTTTCGTTAGATGGTTACGTTTTAAAATGGCTAAAAGAATGAAATTATCTCTTTCATTTAAAATGGATGTTATTAAAAAATTCGAAGAAAATCCTTGTACCTCGAAAAAAGCTTTAGCGGAGCATTTTAATGTCCCTGAATCAACATTAAGAGGGATTTTAAAAACTCGAGAGGCGGTAATAGTAGCTCATCGAGAATGTGGAATTCAGTCGATGAAAAATGGCGTCAAGTTCAAAGAATTTGAGAAAGTTTTAGTGCTATGTTTTAAAGAAGCTCTTGCCTCGAACATTCCTGTTAATGTTGAGCTTCTAAGGGAGAAGGCCATACAGTTGTCAAAGAGTTTTGAAATTGAAAGCTTTTCTGCATCACTTGGATAGGTTGAAAAATTCAAAAACAGGCCTTGTTTCCTTTCTGGGGAAAGTGTGAGTGCAATGAAAGAACTGTAGAACAATGGAAAGAAAACGCGGCTACTTTAGTAAATGGATACAAACCGAAAAACATTTACAGTTGTGACAAAACTGGATTTTTTTATAAACTGATGCCCGACAGAACCGTAACATTCTAGGGAGAACCATGCCATGGTTGGAAAAAAATAAAGAAAGACTAACTGTTTTGCAACGCCGACGGTTCGGAAAAATTCCAGCCATTGGTCATTGGAAGATAAAAAAACCCCTTGCTGCTTTAACAAAATGCAGAAGCATCCTTGCAACTACACTAGCAACAAAATGGCGTGGATGACATCTCGCATTTTCTTTTATTTTCTTTAAAAATTCGACAGGAAAATGGAAAAAGAAAAACGGAAAGTTCTCTTATTCATGAATCAGTGTCCTGTTCATCCACAAGACCTGCCAACTTTCAACAAAACGAAAGTTGTGTTTTTTCCTGTGAATTGCATGAGCAAGATTCAACCTTTGGACTTGAGTGTCATTCTTCATGTGAAAGTGCACTACAGAAAAATTTTAATTGTCGACTTCTGGCTGCATCAGAAACAAAACATGAAACAAAAGACGAATTGTAGCATGTTACCATCCTTGATGCAATTCTTATGTTGTGCTCATCATGGAGAAACATCAGTTAGAAATGTATTAAAAGCTGCTTTAAGAAAGCAGGATTTTCGTTTGAAGCATAAAATGAAAGTGGAAATTGTGAAAAGGACATAAATGAAGAAGATTGGCATACTGTATCTGGTGGATTCCCTACGTGTACTTTCAACAAATTCGTTGATGCAGATGAAAATTTAATCACATCTCAATTGCGGGAAATTGGAGAAATTGCAGCTGAAATAAAAGGTGGTGAAGAAGATAAAGAGGAGGATGACGATGATGAAGAAGATGTGGCAAAAGTTCCCCCAACTCACATAGTAGTGTTAGAAGCATTAGAAACTTTGCATGACTATTTTCAGTTCAATTCTGGAAGTGAAGGAACTTTTTCATGTCTTGATAAACTTGAAAAGAATCTTTTTGAAAATTCACAAAAAGTAAAACAATCCTTGATTGTAAATTATTTTGTGAGAGAGTAATTGGAGTAAAAACGAAATTTGGGTATGTAAGCATTTCCATTTCTTTGTGTTCTTAAAAAATAATTAACGGAAGTTATACAAGTATTTGCATTTTGAAACTAATCTCATCTTCATTTTTCAGTAGTATATGCATAGTATTAATTAACAATATATGTACACTGTATTGATATTTCACTTTTAAGCTCCCTTTTGTGGTTTTTCATTTATGTGCGTCTCTCACTTATTCGCGTTTTTTTTGCTGTCCACTGAGCCACGCATAAGTGAGACATCACTGTATGTTTAAATTTGGAGTTCAGTATACTTAAAGGGAAAATAATAATATGCTTGTTTTAAAACTTATGTTTACAGCATTCCAAGTGATGTGCTGCATATTATATTTAACTTGTTTTTGGAACTTTGACATGGATTTTTGTTCATTTATTGTGTGTAAAATTATATAATCCAAGAAGAGAAATTTTTTTAAACTGAACATTTCCTATTTTATATTTTGCTTTTGAATTCCTAATTCATTGAAGATAGTAGACTCAAATTTTATGAATTTTTTGACAAGTTTTATGACTTTACTAGCTGAACCCGGCAGTGCTTTGCTATTGCTAGATTTGAGAATATATATAGATTAAATGAACTCAATTGAAAGTTTGATATCAATTATTGCATTTATTTAAAATTAGATATCTATATATATAAAAGGCAGTGTTCGTACATGTGTTTTGATGTGTGTGTATTGATTTACTTGATCACTTGAATTTCCAATGAAATATATTTGCAAAAATTTGTGGTCAGCATCCATAAATGGTAACAAAGAACCTGCTGTATTTTATTTGTCCTTGAATCTTGCATATAATTCTCAGTTATTATATTCGTTACACCAAACGAAGTCATTTGAAAGCATGCATTGTAATTTCGTATGTTATTCAAAAAATGCCTAGACTGTGTTGTAGTGCCAGCGACCAATGAGAACAATGGCTCAAGTGGTGCCTTCAATGGTGGCTATTTAACTTGACAATTCAAACAACACATCCCAGGTGCTTCATTCTTGAATTTTAATGCCTTGCAATTTGTTCAAACTTCATTCATACTTTCAACAACCACAACTGGATGCAAGCTATATTCAATTTCCGAATTATACTGAAAGGCAATACGATCAAGTTTTACCAATTGATTTAATCGATGTATTTGCATGCGTAATCGATTATTGTCACATTTTTCGTTCGATCTTTATATGACAAAGATTGTCTTAATTCTCTAATTCTTACTTGACTTGCTTCATTCCGTGCTTCATGTTGTTGTGACGATTTAGTAGCATGTGACTGTAACATATGTAATCTATTTCCTTCATTTCGTCGTGCTGTTTCTTCTTCTGTTTCATTTTGTCTTTCTTTTTGTTTTCTCTTGGCTGCATTTGTACGATGACCAATATTTTGTCGTTTCGATGGCATTTTTATCAACAGCAAATGCACAAATAGGCCTAAAATCTCTCCTCTGTTCAGGGTTGCCAGATCAAATAGCAAAATAAAGCCAAACTTGATTAAAGCACTCATTCCCCCCAATTTGTTATAAGAAAATGATTATCCTTGATGAAAAGGAATCACATTAGAATGATGTATGTATAATACTTTTTTATTAAACTAAAGTTAAAGTGAAATTTTAAAAAAGCATCTACATATACAGCTTTGCAAAAGAAAAAAAAATTCTTTTCTTGCTGGTGCAGAATGAAATGATCGAGCAAAATATATCAATTCCTGTTAACAATTTTCTATATTATTTTTCAATGCGGTTACCATAAATTAAAAGTTCTCTCATACTCATAGTAAATGACTAACAGTAAAAAAATCCCTTAATATAAAGAAACTGATTTCAGACTCATAATAGATGGCTGAGTTTCCAAAACGTGATAAAAATATCAAAAATGCACTGCTCTTAGTTTCGATGTTATTTAAATGTTTGACACCCAAATCCAATCTGCTGCGTCATTCTAAATATTGTTTCTGAAAGCTTTTTTCTATCAGTTAGATGTGACATTTTAAACGTTTGTTAAATTGCTGGGGATGGGTATTTCAAACAATACCGAAATTACAAACATAAATGCTTTTTCTTCCTTTTTTTAAAAAGATCTGTAATGTGATGTCCTCTTTCCATTCTTCTATCTATCTTCTTAAAGAATATTTTACGTGGAAGTTTTCGTATAAGAATTCGATCATGAATAGAAACAAAAACAGAGAAAGTAGTTCTTATATGCTGTGCAGAGACAAACATAGTAACCGCTAGAAACGTTCTGAAGAAAGGTGACAGAAACCTTTCTTATTCTGAAACTACTTCGTTTGACATCTCATTGTGGGCAATTTGAAAAATGTCATATCAATAGTTTATTTTAAAAAAGCATAAAATTATTTATTAAAAATCTTTCTAAAAGTCATAAGCAAAAAAAGGCTAATATGGCAACCCTGCCTCTGGTCTCAAGGTCGACATGACACTGAAAAACAGCCTTGTTTACAAAAAGCAACCCTGCGCCCACATTTGGAAGAAGTTGCGCCAATAATTTTCTCAACCATCGCCAATGGCAGCCAAACATTAAAATATTATTAGGAATGAATAAGAATATTTTACAAATGGAATACATATTGCCTATTTGGGATTATTACATTTTGATAATTATTTCCTCCATTCAATGGATGCAGTATTATTTCTAAATGCTGTATTTTGATCAATTTGTATTTTATAAAGTAGTAGGTACAATTTTCTCCCCTTAGTGTAGTAAAACTTCATTTTTTAATCGAATTAAACTTAAATTTACTTGTGGAAAGTAATGCAAGAATTTTTTTTTTTTAAATGTAATAATGTTTTTTAAATATGTTTTTGTTACAACTTCTTTTTTGTTTTTCACAGGGCACTGATATTAGTTTTAAGCTATTAGATATTTTTAAGTCAACCTCTGAGAAAGATATTAGAGCTCTCATGGAAAACGAATTGTTAAATAGAAGTTTACTTAAGCAAAGTGACCAGCTCTCTCTACTGTTTGTATCACTTTTAGAGAAATTATACCCATGTACTTCCTTTGAACATGCTAGACTCCTATTAGATGAGAAACGGTAAGAATTTGAAACCTTTATTTTGAATCATTTTCATTTTAAAATTACCATTCAAAATTTTAACTGTTAGAATCAGGGGTGATTGTGTTCTGGTATTGTACTGGAAATTCGGTATTTTCTTCATCCTTAATACCGGAATTCTGTTATTTTCTGATAAATCTATTTTTTAAAACTTAAAAGAGTGCCAAAGACAAACTACTACAGATTCTCCGTAGTTTCTACGCAATTTCGGCTTCTGCTATGGACTACACAAATTATAATCCATACTACAGAAAATTTACTTTGGATTATGCAGAGTCAATCCAAATGATTTTTTTAGAAATTACCATATCATAACTAAGAATTAATGCTATTCATCGAAAATGCTATTAAATTTTTTATATTGTTTTGTTATCAATTTTTATGGTTTCTTTTCATGTGTGTTATAGAATGTTATTGAAAACTCATGAACTAAGACAAAATAAATTAAATCAATTTCTTATGTGAAGAAAGCATATTAAAAATTGCATTCAAAAGTTGAATCTGTGCGGTAATGAATGAATATATTCCGTTCCCTACACATAATTTTCCTGCTAAAGTTTCAGGTATTTTTTCATGAAGCCACAATCACCCCTGTAGAATGTCTCAAATTTTATTGATTTTAATTTGTAACTTTCTTTGTTATTCAGCTGCATCTATTTGTTGTCTAGATTGATTTTAATTATGTTATTGTGTTATCTTTCATTTAATTAATTAATTAAATGAAATTTCTTTTCTTTGCTCAGTCACTCCGAGACAGTTTTGTAGTGTAACTACAGTCGAACCGCGATATAGCGAACCCGGGATATAACGAACCCTCGGTTACAGCGAACCTTTTACATGCTCACAACTGAAGTCCTATGTTAATAAATGTATTTTCATACGTTTACAACGAACAGCAAACGCTAGAGACTCGGTTATTGCAAACTGAAAATTTCTAAAACTTCAAACTTTTCACTTGCCCAAAGGGACATTCTTTATTAATTGTGCTCAAGTCAACCCAATTTCTACAAGAGTTACTCCTTTTGCATGAAATACTCTGGTCCAGAGACCACATCCTCGCCTATTGTACCTTCGTTAGAGGTGCTGCTAACCCCATAAGTGAGACAAAGGAACAATTGGCAAGGCTCTTTACAGTTTCTGTCTCCCCACCTCGCCCCGGTGGACACCTGGCCTGGTGTCAACCAAGGAGGGGGGGGGGACTTTCTGGTCATATGACCTAGGGCAAATCACATGTCTTCACTGCAATTTTAGTTTAATTGCTTGCCATTCTGTGAATTTTGCAGTAACCATGGCTAACGTTGGCAAGCAAATTATTTAATACTTTATTTGTCCCTGATTACTATTGAAAATATTATGTGATTAAAAAGTTTATTACAGAAGTAGTATCTTAGCATGTTAGGTTTTTTTTTTTTTTTTTTTTTTTGCAAATACGGATACAGCGAACCTCGGTTAAAACGAACTTCTGGGTCGGTCCTTTGAGGGTTCATTGCAACGGGGTTTGACTGTATTAAATATTTGCAAATCACAATGAAATGAAAATTTTAAATACAGTAGAATTTTGTGATAATTTGAAATTTTTAAGAGATTTTTAAATTGATTATTGAAATTAGGCTATAATGTGGTAAATTTTCTTAGCAGTGTCCTCTTCATAAACTTTGATAAAAAGTTCTGTTAGAATAGCTTGTGACATTAATTCAGTGCATTTGTTATTGCTTTTATTGCATAATAATTTTTCAGTTTCCTTCTGCCTGTACATTTTAATTTTAGTACGTAATTAACTGTTTATTAAATTATTTCTATAAATAAATATTTCAAGCTTTTTCCTTATTTTCGTTCAATGATTCTGTGTGTTTCTTCATTTTTTTTCAGAATTTTTTTAAATTTCGTTTTTTTTATTTTAAGAAAATTGAATAACCAATTTATTGCGCTGTAATTATATTGTTAGAATTAAGTTAAATTGCAGAAACTGTTTGTGAAATTAGATTCAAGATATTACATAATCTACATCCTTCTGATGTACCCTGGTCAGCACTAAATCTGTTTCAGCTTTACCACTCTCTTAATCTTTTCTATAAATCAATAACTTCTCACCTGCCAATTGTTTCTTTGAAATTTAAAGATACTAAATGAGAATCCATCTATTTATTTAGACATAAAGATAGTTTGTTTTCAGCATGAAGAAGTCTTAGCCAAGCCTTGCAATAGGTTTTTAATTTTGAATATTGTAGTTTATATGACTTTTTTTTTTCAATCTAGGGCATCTGACCATTTGTATATGTAGAGCTTAGAACATTGTAGAAAAGACTTGGGGCTTTTAAAAACATTATAGAATAATGTTAGACAAATGGTTTAAAAACCAGTGTCTAGCTTTGTGAATAATATGGCAAGATATATAAGAGACCTATGTGTTAAAGAAATTTCTTTATATATCTTATCTTTAAGAATCATTGTAAAGAAATGTTTATATATATTTATTGATATGAATTCATAGAGAATTTGCTTTTGTCTTTTCTGTTATGTACTGAAGAATTATAACTGACTATGTGTGTTTTTATGAACAGAATGCTTAAAGAAGATACAGTATGTGCAGTTTCTGATTCTGAAGACAAGTTAGAGGTTGGAGATTACATGGAGTTTAATCAAGACAACAGTGAAAGCGGCTCGTATTGCCGCATTGTCTTAAAATGGTTGTCATCCTGGGACAGTGATATCCAAGGCAGGATATTAGCACCTCATTATCTGAAAAATTCACTCATACTTGATTATTTTATGAAAGGAGGTAATTTTATGAACCTAATAATTTCTCTCTCTTGTATTTTCTTAGTTTAAAATAGGATATTAATTATCTTTATTTTTCAGGTAATGGAATTGAAATTGACAAATCATCTGTTTGGACCTATTTACTGGAACATGGAAACATTTCATATCTTATAAACTGGGTTGATATCTGGTTGGGAGTTCATCCTCAAAATTCTGGTAGTGTTTCATCTTTGGATAAATGGCCTTTATCCCAAGAAATGATTAATTCTATTCCAGAAAAGGCCACCATTTATGTAGCTGAAGCATTATTAAATGAACTTGCAAGGTGAAGTATCCCATTAATAAGTATGAATAAAATAGAAATTACTGTCAGATTATTTAAGATTATGTGAATCATTTTTACATTCCAAAAGTTGAATCATTAATTTGATGGTTATGGCATCTTTCCATTACCTTTTGATTTTACATTTAATCAGAATTAATGCATGCATATAATCTGTTTGTTTTAACTCAGTATGACCTGTTTGACTGTATACCTTTTCAATAAAATTCTAATCTAATTTATTATCCTTAAAAAGAATTAATTTCAGAAGTATGAATGAATTCATTTTACTTCATTCTTCTCAGCAAAACATAATTTAAGAAAGAAAAAAAGTGCTGCTGGTTTTTTAGATTTGATTTTTTTTTTTTTCAAAATTTTGGCTGAATGGACTCAATTTAAAAGTGCTGGAAAAAGATTAATTTAAATTTCAGGATAATTCATTGTCTATTTAAATTTTAAAATATGTTGTAGCAAGAATTTTATCTTTAATGAAAGCATTTTGTCACTTATTCGATTAATATGATTTTAATTTCAGTCGAATTGATTATTAAAAAAATTTTAGCACAAATTTAAAGCATCTTAATTTAATAACAATGCATTGTTCTTTTTTACAGACATGGTATCTTTTGTGATGAAGAATTGGAAAATTTTCCATTGTTTCTCACTCGCATAGGACAGTCTCAATGTGATGTAAATGATATGTCAGTATTTTCATCCGACAAATCTTCTTTGTCATTCCCTGATTTGTGCCACAGATTAGTTCATTATTGCTTGAAACACAATTTGAATAATTTCCTTTATTCCTTTATGGCCAAAAATTTCAACAAGTAAGTATACCATTTTGCATTGTTCACTGAAAAAGATACATTTTTGTCAACTGTGTTGATGGAATACATAATGCATCAATATTCTACATATTGTTAGTTTTTTCATCTGCATTGTTACCAACTTTGCTGCTTATGATGCTTTATATTGAATGAAACAATATAGTAAAAATGAAATTTGCTTGTTATATATAATTGTTCTTCGGAATAAATTTATGACTGGCTATGCACTAGTCAGTGGCAAAATATGACAGTTATCTGCAGAAAAACACAAAGATCATTGTGATTCATTACATTAATAGATAACATGCATATCTGTTTCTTCTATAAATATTCTGTACTGTCTCCTCTTGTAATTCAGAAGCATTGCTTGCATGTGATTTGAAGATGCATTCTTAAAGCACTTTTTAATATTATGCAGTGCAAATCTAGTATAGTTTATAAAATTTAGTATTCATCAGTGAAGATGATTTTTTCAGTGAAAGTGTTGGATTAATCTATCTATATATTTTTTTAAATATCTAATTCTAACATTCTTTTTGTTCTGTCCTTTTTAGTAACAGGTTTATATATCAGTTCATTTCATTTAATTCCCATGAGAGTTAAATGTATATAAATAATATTCTGTTTCAAATAGATTTTTGAAAAAAGGCTTCATTTTCTCATGTTCTTCAAAAATATATTTTTTAAAATTATTTTCTTTCTTTTATTAGTAATATATATGGCAGACTGAATATCATGTATTAAGTTTTAAATGCAGTAAACGCTTTACATAAATTTGTCTTATATCTTTGGTTGTATATTTTGCATTCTGAAATTGAGAGTTGTTTTCTTGTCATTTCCTTATCTTTTATAATGAATATTTTCTAGTCAATTCTTTAAATATCATTAATGTATATTTTTACATAACTTTATGTATGAATATTTTGAAAAGTTCTATAAAACTAAAATTCGCAGGTGTAATTACTTTGCTTATTATTTAGCAACAGTTGGAATTTTAGCTAATAGAACAGAAGTTTGAAAGAAAAATTGTGCTTTTTTTTTACTTCAATTTTTTTTTATTATTTTCCAGATTTTCTGTGTGGCCATCTTGTCACTTATGCAATGTTCCTCTATTAAATCTCACCAAGGCATTTTATAAATGGTCACAGAATCATAATGGTAAGAATAAGATGAAATTTGATTCATGTCTCTTTAGGTTTTAATAATTGAGAATAACATCAACAGATGTGATAACCTTTAAAGCCCCGGCCTATACGATCGTGCAGGTCGGACATTCGCTAATATTTGTGCTTCTTCGTTAATTGTATGAGGAATGATTGTTTTTGTTTCCGGAATCTCATCAGATGACAGATACTGTCCATTTTTGACTTAAGTTGGCATTCAATCCATTGCAAAAATATATCCGGTCTTAAAGGCTTATACAATTTTTTAAATTAATGTCTTTTTGAAAATAATTTTGAAGTTTTAGCATTTAACTTGCAGCTTTCTTATCTAGCTCAAAGGTTTTAAAAATTTCCTGGCTGAGATCTTTTTATCGCCGTAAATTGTTGATATTCCTGCCTTTAAGTTGTTTACTTGTCTCCAGTTTAATCTGTTATCTTTTTTTGTTTTTACTTTATTTTTTTCCGTAAAACCAAGGATATTACAATAATCTTTAAGTGCAAGAATTAGTAAGGAGGTATTGTATAGTAAAATAAATTACAGTATTAAAAATTAATGCAGTCTAATTTACCATCTATATAAATAAATCATTGTGTTTAGTTTTTGTGCTCTTATTTACCCTAAGTAAAATCAAACAAATATTTCAGCATATAAATAGTCAGCTATAAAAATAGTAAAATAGAAGCAAGTTTTATTTTCCAAAAATTGTATTATTATGCTTTAATCTAAACATCTGAAATATAAACATAGAATTGATTTGCAAGAAATTTCATGTACTTGTACTCGGGTGTAATATGATCTTTAATAGAAATAATAAATATGGGATATTGAAAATTTTAATGTGATTGTGAATGTGACTAAATAATCACACATTTTTTATTAGTCGGTAATTGTTTGAACTTATACAAACTTTGCTATGAATTGTGAAAGTTGCATTACTGAAATGATCTATTATTATCAGAGGGAAAATCTTATTTCTCACTTATATAATTCATTCAATATTAAATTTTTGTGGATGCGATTAAGCCTCAGAATGTAAATAAGAATGTTAAATTTTGCTAAGTGAGCCATTTTATTTAAAATATGTTAAAATTGTAAAAACATTCTTATTCACTTAATAGGCAAGGAAAAAATATTGTTTTTTCACTTAGTTGTTAGGGAATTTTTTTTCCATTAATTGATGCATAAAATCATTTCCAATAATTGTTTTGATTTTTAAGATTTCAAATCACATATTTTGTCTACAACTTATCTTTTTTCTAGATCGCCAGACTGCATATGATGCCATTGCTGGTGTAGCCCAATATATATTCAGACTTCAAAACACGTCTCCCTCTGAACTGCTCATCAACTTGCCTCTTTCATTAGCTCTCGGAGTCTTACTGTTCAGGCCACAGTTGTTGTCGGAATCTATTTTGGAGTTGATGAAATGCTCAGAAGGAAGCATACAGCTTGTGCGTGAAAAATTCCTCTCTTATCCAATATTGTTCAATTTTTTGTTTAAAGTTCCTGAAGAAAGAACTCATCCTGATGTAACCGTCTATGAATTACTAAAGGTAACTTTTATTTTATGTATTTATTTTTTGCTGTTGCCTTGCCATTATGATAATATTTTTAATTTTAAAAAGTCTGGCTTGCAGTTTTGCCCCTTAACTGTTTTGTGTGTGTGCGTGTGATTGTTTTTCAGTATTTATAAAGCTAATTATTATTTCTTTGATTTTAAAGACAAAGAATTAGAAAGTAATTTCTTAAAGTATAATTTTATTAAATTTTTCAGACATGGAAAACCTTAGTTTTAACCCTCTGAGCGGCGCAAACGTCTTTTTCCGTTTTTCATGTTCATTTCAAAAGCAGATAGCTCGTATTTATGTGCATATTTTCTTAAAAAACCATGAATAAAGTGTTCTTAAAATTTCAAAGACACAATTAAATAGAAAAAAATCGATTCACTTCCTTTAGAAGCCAAGTTTTCTAACCTGATAGCCAAAAGTTCAAATTAATTGGGCGCTCAGAGATTTAAAACAATCTGTTTATAGAATAAATAACTACAAATCTGGTTTTTAAATTAAAATGTCTTCTGTGTTGATTTAATCTCAGTAATTATAGTTTGCAAATCAGAATGTAGGTATGATTTATGATAATTTTTCATCTTAGGGTAGTACAGTTTTTGATAGTTCCCAACTTTTTGGATGGCAGTCCATGAATACTTTAAAATCTGAAGGTAACTAAATTACTTTCTGTATAATTTCTTTTTTGTGTGTGCATGATTGATATAAATTCACCTGACAGTTTTGTAAATTGTTCCTTTGTCATATTTAATTGTTCTAAACGAAGGTTATTCAAACCACGTTTCATTTAGTTAAATTTACTTCATATTAGTTTTTAAAAGAATAAAGAGGTTAAAAGAAAAACGCTGGTAAACTAGATCACTGCAGTCAGACTTGCTGCTCAAAGTTTTCCTGGTTTCCATCCCAGTGAAACACCAATAGGATCCAGTTACCCCTGAAAGCACTCCAGGAAGGTAGCCTACTTACCATATACTGGTTCTGAAGTCAGATTTCTATCTTAGGTGCTCCAAGTTTGCTTTGACGAAGATAATTTGTGACATTTTCTGTGCATCATGAGTCCTTGATTCAGGAACTTAGCTACAAGTTATGCTGGATTAAATAGGATTAGTCAAAACAGCAACATAATCAAATCTCTGAAATCTCTGTATTTTTTTCAAGCAAAAAATGGAATTGAAATAATTCAAAAACTTCATTTTCTTTATTAAAAAAATCAAATATGTTTAACGTATATACATAAAATTGGATTGCAAGTCATGCAATTACACGACAGGAGAAAAATCTAGATAAAATGTAAAACAAACAGTATGTATAATATTTTGTTAACAAAATGAGGCAAATCGCTACTGGAGATAATAAGAAAAATATTCATCAAACACACTTATTAAGTCTTGTAATTAAATGCAATTAATGAAGCTGTTCAGCATTTGTTAAGTGGGCAAGATAGATTGTTTAAATTTTTTAAAGAGTAAGAGTTTTGATAATCCTAAACATCATTGAAAGTTTTAGTTTAAAATAAATACAGAAGTAGGAAATAAGAAGGATCTAACTCATTTCAAATTTTTAACAGATGTGTAACAAAAACTTTATGATGTTCAATTTTTTTAATAGTATATTTTGCCCAAACCTTACTTATTTATTGGATTTATTCTAGATTCACAAAATGAGCTTCCTCACTTTTCTCTCCAAAGCTTATCTGAACAATATGGACTCAGAAAGGAGCTTACATATTTATATTACTTAATGGAGGGTAGGCCACATTATTCATATTTGAAATTTTTAGCTCAAGAAGTGGAACAGGCTCAAGCTGGCCTGTCATTCTCAAGGTGAGCATGATTCATTTAACCTTGTTTTAATTTTACCTTCTTTTTTTTTTTGTGGCTTTAACATTTTGTTTTAGAAGATGATGTTTACTTAGCAGGGTAACTTTACATTCCATTTATACTATCAGCATTTATCTTCCCTTCCCAGTACTATTTATACCTCAAAGATTGTTAATTTAAATTTTAATTATTTATGTATTAGAGTATTATATATTATATATATATATCAACACAAACTTATAAACACAAGACAAAAACTGAAAAACAGTCGAAACAAAATGACAAAAATAGACAAAAACCAAAATAAAATTGAAAAATATCATAGCGAGCTGCTCGTCAGGAAGAGAAGCTTGCTCATGATATTAATTTGTGCTTTTTTCTGCTAACGACTAACGAAATCCGTTAAAAATTGCCGTCATCCCCTCTAAAAGCACAAGACAAATAAAAATTGAAAGAATTCTTGAATAAAAAATAAATACATTTATGAAGATTTAAAAAGAATCAAATACAAAAAAATCCGAATACAAAAAATCCGAATACAAAAGACTTAGAATAGAATGAAAAAAACAGCCGTAACATAAAAAATAATAAAATAAAAGCGAAATATGCTTACCATGGCCAGGAAAAAGCTACCACGAGGAGAATGAACGCCAAACCAATTTTCGCAGTTTCCCAGTTTGACTAAATAAGAAATATATATATATATATATATTTCTTATTTAGTCAAACTGGGACATTAAAAGTAATTTGATTGTTTTTATTGCTGAGGGTTTGTAGACACATGTACTTTACTATTGAAATTGCTCTAAATGTGTATCAGTCATCGAAAATATTTTTCATGCATAGCTTATTAGTTATTGTAAGGAATATGCTTGTATTTCTCTGATTAGTTGTTATGCTTGCCTGATTAGTTGCAGTACTGTTTCAAGATTTGTTACCATGATTTTTTTCTTCTATAAATAAGATTACTATTGGTGTAATTAGAAAATATTAAAAAGAAATTTGAAATGATTCAAGAAATTTTTTAAGTATTTGTAATTGCCTTTTAGTGATCTTAAATTCTCTGGTTGGCAAAATTTTATTTTTTTCTAATACAACATTTATTCTCAGCAGTTTCAGTCAAAGCATATAGATATATATATAATTTACAATCACTGTTTATTATTATTATTACAGAGTGCGTTCAGCTTGTAGAGATGTGACTGACTATGCTTTGTCCAACTACAGAGGTTCTAACATTAGTGCTGCTTGCATATGCTTTGTTGAAATTTTAGGGCAGGATTCTCTACCTCTTAGGGCATGTTTAATTGCAGCCAACAAGCTTCATGAATCACAGGTTGCAGAGGGGGATAAACTGTTCAACAAAAGCTTGCCAGAAATAGGTAAATATTGATAAAGTATATTTGTTTCTATTTGCTCATTGTTTTCTAATTCTTATAATCCCCTCCCTTCCAATTTCTTTTGATTTCTGTACTTACTGATTGCGAGTATGCTGCTTTTATCCTGTCTATATTATAGTTCATAAACCTGTGTTATTTTTGGTTGAATTTCTATATGGTTTTTGCAGTTAATGATATGAGATTCTAATTTATTCGAATATGTATATCGTATTGGTTTTATACAATCTGGAATTAAATTATTGCATTTTTTGTGTAAAAAATTTTGTTTGATAAACAGATTTTTTTTCACAAACAGTACCATTTTCATGAAAAAAAAAATTAAAGATCTTTTTATTATCTTGATGAAAAGTAAAGCATACTTTCTGCAATTTATGTAAGACATCAGAACTAAATAAATTGTATGTGTTAAACTACTAAAAACCTACAAGGGCTTGATTTTTAAAACTTAATCCAATCAAGTTTGATATATTTTTAATATTAAATGTTACAACTTAATTAATTGCTTATACTACTCCAATTCTGGAACAGTGTATTTCTTTGTTTCTGTATGTGAGCTAAAATTCAATCCAGTTTGCACAATCAAATAGCTTACAATACATTGATGTTTCTGTTTAGCATATTACTTTTCAATAGACTGCATAAATAATACCTGATTTCTTTAATTTTTTTTATGTTTCATCATGATTACTCCTATTTAAATTATATAATTTTTAAAAATCTGAAATGAAACCTAAGTTTGATACTCTATTTCTTGATTAGAATTGCCTGCACATTCCATGTTAAATTTATAAACAACAGACTTAGTTAGTTGGTCTTCAAATCTTCTAAAATAATAATTCTTTAAATATTGTGTATTTATGTTAATTAACTGCGACAAAATAAAATTATGTCCTTTGGAACTTGAGAATTACGATTTCCATTGCTGTCATGATTGAAAAAATATCAGTTTATATAGTGGAATTTTATATGAATACATAATATGTTTTATTAATCACTATGCTTTTTCACTTAATGATGTGGTTGTTAACATAACTGAAACTGAAAGATTGTTTCCCTCTTGTTCAAACAGGGTAAAGCGTCCTTAAAAACTGCTTATTTTTAACGGTCCTTATATAAGGGCCTTAAAAACACTTATTTTTCTTTCTAAGGACTTTTAAAAAAACATAATTTTCCCTTGGCTGTGTTTGCCCAATTATATGAATGTATTTCTTTGCGGTGTTTCATCTCTCAACCGAAAGTTCTGCCTCATTGGCATTCCGCCAATGGGTCCGGAGGGGAGTGTAAAGGTTTTCCTCTCACTTTGATGAAATACTGATAGTATGGGGAAAATATATCCCTTTCATTGACATGGCTCTTCTTTCATCTCCTTTTGCTTGTCTAGATAGGGGAAAAAATCGTTTCTTTTCAGGGATAAATTTATATACTCCCACAAAACACTTGAGTTTGCTTTAAATGGTGTCATGCTTTTCTACATGTGGTTACTTATTTTTGGAGCATTTGATCATTTTATTTCAACAATATTTTAGGAAATTATTTAAGTATTTTTGCTGCAAGTAAGTTTTGTGCAAAAGTTTTAGAACTTTTTTTTTTACAATATGCTGGGAAAATGTGTATTTAATTCACTGTGGACTTTCAAAAGTGAATACACTGAATGGTTGAAGGCTGGTAAAAATAAAAGTTAACTGAGATGTTCATGGTGGGAGAATAAGCTGTAAAAACACATATGTAGCATGGTGGGAAGCATCATGAAAAGTGCTTAAATTTGAAAACCATTTTTAAGCACTTTAAAAATGCTTAATTTTCTCCAGAAGTGCAAAGAAAACATTCTCCTTTTTTTTTTGTTTCCTCAGATTTTGAATACAATAAATCGAAAGCATAGTCATAAAGCTTTGTTTATCAGATGTATCAAGAAAAGAATACCGGATTAAAACCAAAAAAGGGGAAGAATTCTGGGAAGGATTCCAGAATTGGATAGATACAGGGGGGTGTCAACACATGTTAAGATAACACATAGTCCAGCCAACAAATGAGGGTGAAAAAAAAATTAAATCATATAGTTTTGAAAAGTGGTACACCTGGTTCGTGCGGGGCTCCTGATGAACATACTAAAAGTCACCGGTCCTGAGGGGGAGCTCGTCCCCCCATCTTGGATTTCATCCCCTTTTTTAGTTTTTCTTGAATATCTTGAACTATTTAGTTTTCAAATTAATGCGTGAAATTTCCTACAAATGCATGCTTTTATTTTTCTTCTAGTTTTAATAGTTTTCAAGATATTCAAGAGAAACTAAAAAAAAAAAAGAGGAATAAAATCCAAGATGGCGGGAAACTTTGAGACCCATTATCTCAGAAACTATTAAGAGCTAGAAGAATAATAAACACATGTATTTGTAGGGAATTTTATGCTCTTTAATTTGTTTAATCAATTGTAATTTGAAAACTAAATTGTTTTGAGATATTCAAGAAAAACTAAAAAAGAGGGATGAAATCCAAGATGGTTGCACAAACACCCCCCTCATGACCGGGAACTTTTAGTATGTTCATCAGGAGCCCTCACAAACTTGTGTACCAATTTTCAAAACTATATTTTTTTGTTTTTTTTTCAAACCCTTCGTTCACTGGACTATTAATGACCTTTTTTTCCCACTCCCTCTTTCTTCAACAATGGGCACCGCCCTATATTGAAATACTGGAATGGTTATCCCAAAGGGACAAATTATCTGGTAATTTGTTAATTTTGAGAAATGTTTTTAAAAAATTCACAGACTTTTATTGTTAATCTTATAAAAGTTGTCTTAATTTTTGGTAATGACAGTTTGCATTATCATTTTTTTTTCTGTCAATCAAAAAAAGACTTCCTTTATTTTACAATAGAAGATGTTGTGGAAATATAGAAATAAATATTAAAAGTAAAAAATTACATATTTAAAATTAAAAACAATATGTATTTTAAATTTTTCAATAAAAACTATGCAGTATTATGTAATAGAAAACATATGCTTAGAAAATACTTGGGTCTACACGTATGTATGCATACAAAGGTGCTTAATTTTTTTGGCTAAAAGTGCTTACAAAGTGCTTATTTTTTGCAGCAATTTCTTACTACACACTCTGTCAAATGCTAATGTAACAATTCTTAGTTAAGATTTTTCATAATTATGTATTATTATTATTATTTTGTCTCATCCAAATTTTAATTATGTAGTATAATTGTTATGCATATATGTTTATTAGGAAGAAAATTTCAACAAGCATATTTAAATAAAGATTCTGCTGTTTCCTTGGTAACTGAACTGGAAAATATCACTTTGAATTCATGGAATCCACATGACAATGAACCGAAGTAAGAATGATTTGTATTAATATCGAATTTTTTCCTTATTGTATTATTTTTATTCTGTAAATACTGTTTCTATGTTATTACTATAAAGTTTCAGAAAATTGATTTCAACATTTTAGTGCTGCCCCTCCCTTAATGTGATATATTTTACTTTGAACTATAATGCATTGGTTACTATATATGAGCTGAATGGTAATAGTGAAAAATGCACTACTCTCAAGTTTAAGTGTATTCTGAAATGCAAAGGAATGGAGTATTATAGAAAATAATTATGAAAATTGATATAGTGGTAGGTTTTATTTTGCTTTATGAAAAAAATTATTATAAATTGCTTTTTGATTAGATATAACCTTACTGTGGTTATGATCAAGTAACTAATGTAAATTGATATGTTTTCATAAATATATTAAATAATATGCAATGAATTTAATTTTCCAGTGCACTGCTTAAAGATATAATTCTGTGGATGCCTGTTATGACTTTAAGCCATTTGCATGAAGTTGAAGCTGGAAATCCATATTTGAATGAATGTGCCAGGCAAAATAACTGGCTAAAATTTCTATTGTTCTCACAGATTTTCCAGATTCCTAAAGAACAGGTTAGCAAAAGAAATAAATAAAACAAAATTATTCTATGCATGTATACATACCAGCAAAATATATCTAGTTCAGGTTAATTTATATTTTGGCCTCAGTTTATTTTAGATGTATTTCATTGTTTGTTGTATACATAGAATGCATTTTTTTAATTGTTGGTATTAAACCAAATACTTAACTATTGATGAAACTTAATTATTGATGTTTGTATTTTTGAAAAGAAAATTTTAATCCTTAATTCAGATTCATCCTTGTCTTTTCAAGAATTCTCCTATGAATGTTTCTTGTGTAATTCATTTATTTTATTATTTTTTTAAAGTTTTATGTTAAAATTTCCTTTTATGATTTGCATGCTTAGAATTCTTCAAATTTTTATAAAGTTTAGTATTTTTTAAAAAAGATCTTTTTAATTTTTCTCAGTTTGTTATTAAGTCAAACAGGATTTGTAAATTTAACTTTATTTTTTAAATTTTAAAAGTATTTTGTTATATTTTGTGTGTAACAATGAACCAAGTCCATGGTACCTGGTATCATTAGAAGTCCATTGCCGTTTTAAATGGAGCCAGTCAACTTTAATATCTCATGGACTTCAACTCTGGACCTTCCATCTGTGCTTCACTCATATCTTGATTTTTTTAATTAATATTTGTTTTGAACTCTTAGGTTTTAAAAGCAGCATCTAGGTTTGCGAATTCCTGCATATCCTATCATATATTGCATTCCCTTCATCAAAAATCATCTCTCTTATATGATGTTGCATATGAGACAAAAAATGTACCTCCTTTAAAAAGTCAACAGAGAGACATGAGAAAATCTTGGTACTCACGCATTGGTGTCCCTCAAAGATCACCACCAACTGATACTAGTGAGTTTTACTGTCCTTTCACTTTTAAATGTAGTAATTCTTTGAAACTAAATTTCTGTGAAATTATTCAATAAAATAAATTTTATTTTCCTGTTCTGATTATTTTTCATGGTATTCTTATGTGAAATAGAAAAATGTGAAGTTATGCTATAAGTATGCTGTTTGTTAAAATATTCATGGTGAATTATTTCTTCTTTGTACACAAAGAATGAAATAGAAACTAATGCAATTGTTGATGTGTAGGCCTTTTTATTTATTAGTGACAATAAAACCATTTAATACATTTCAAATGAAATTGTATTTAGTTCTGTGTCGTAGAGGCAATATTGTTGCAAGAATGGTTTCAAGGAACTGAGTTTGATAAAATTAGGTTAAAATAAAGTCATATAATCTCATGTCTGGAACTCGGAGGCGGCTGCAGAGATTGCCAGGGGGTAATTAATCATTTGGAATAAATGTCTATTTGTGGTGCAATAAGAATTGCCTGACGGAACGAGGAATTGAATTAAATACCTAAATCTCTTAGCAAATGAAGTGCACCTCACTGATGTTGTAAAAAAAATTTGTACATTATTATCTAAATTATTATCTAATTATTAACTCTATCATTATCATATAATCTCTAACATTATTATCTAACAAGATAAAATAATAGCCGAAAAAACTGAAAATAATTATTAGCTTATTTTTAAATTTATAAAAACATATCTATATATTAAAAATAATGGGCAAAACTAAAGGATCAGTCCCCCAGCCCAAACCACTGGACCGATTTCATTAATTTTTATTTTATAAGAAAGCTCACAAACCCTAGCAGTGGTGTAGCCACAAAATAAGCAGAGCCTGGACACTCTAAAAGCCATGCCAGAACTCTCTAGCTCGGGTGACGAAAATCGCACTAATTTAAGGACGTCTTTTATTTTCTTATTTATTTCTCGTAATAAAAAGCAGTGCCGGAACAGCGTTCCTCTCTGACACCTAGATACATGATTGCCTTCCCAACTTTCTCTTTCATTTTCGAGAGAAATCGCAAAAACACTACTGCATCATACATTCTCTATGGGGAAAAACTTGAGCGAGTCCCCAGCCTCAACAGCTCGATCGATTTTGCCAATTAATCTCGCCACTTTGCAAGCATAGCTTACCAGTCGGAATGCTCCACGTTGATTGTGCGAGTTTAAAATGGTATTTTTGATCAGTACAAGCTTCAAACAATATGGCACCTCTAGAAATTGTAAAATAACTATTGTAGGGGGGGGGGGGGATGGAAACTTTATTTAGAGAGATATCATACTACATTTATGGTTCTGAAAACTTTTATGCAGATATTAGTGATTAAGTTGTGCAAAATATTTGAACTCAAATGTGGATTTTTCGTTTTATATTTTGTTCCACTAATCTATATGCAGTTTTTAAAACTGAAAAAAAGTAATAGTAATCGGTGAGGTGGTGGGGCCAGTGCAAAACACGGCGGATTCTGCCAGTCTCCATTTCTACTAATAATAACCTTTTGAGGTGTGGTACTACAGCGTCTGTCCCACCTTCTTTAAGATTTTTTTTTTCATAAACTTGCATATGATATTTTATTGTAAAAGTTGTCTTTATTGGATATTTCAAGACCTCTTACTTTTAAAAAAAATTACAGCACCATTGAAAATTTAATTGAATTCATTGAAAATAATTTTTTAAATCGTGCTCTTTTTTGGCGATGAATTTCTTTTAATTTCTAGACCAAGAAAATGAAAACAAATATTTGATTATTTGATGCAAAGAGAATCTTTAATGTTGAATGAATATATTCCAAGAAAAATTTGTCTTGACAAGTGAAATTCTTTTTACTTGTCAAGCCTTTTATCATTTATTATAGTTAAAAAAAGGTGGGACAATTTTTTCCTACTGGACTTCCAAGGTTGTCAGCCTGTAAATGGCAGCACAAAAATTCATGACTCTGAGATTTATATAAGTTACTATTAATTACTCTTTTTAAATTTAGTATTTATACATAAAATGAATTTATATATTTCAGAAAAAGGTTTTGTAAATAGAAACACATATTTTGAAAAAAATGTCATACCTGAATTTATTTTGAGTGGAACTTTTGAAAGCAAGATATTCTTTGGAAAACGATTAGTTCTAGTAATGTCATCTTCAAAACTTCTAGAAATGTCATTATTATACATTTGTAACTCGGCTTCAGTGGCTTCATCATCACTGACAATGGCAGTGTCATTATTGCAAATAAAATCTTCATCATCTTCACTCATAATTGAAGCTTCTGAATCATCGTCCGAAGATAGCTCTTCCAAAAAAGCAAGAGCTTCAGCTGCAGGAAGGTACTTTCCTAGGCATTTTTTTATATATATAAACGGATAAAAGTATACGTTTCTTAAAAGAACGAAAAGTGGAGAGAATATTCAACTCTTGCTGTATCTTTCAAGACTGAATGTCAGAGAAAAAAAATAGTTCCGTTGAATCTGCTGCTCCCCCTCCCTAATTGTTTAAATTCTTTGCTACTTTTGAGAGCACACCGAATTTTCTAAGGCATAGTCTATTGTGGATAGCTCTGTTAGCAACGATACTCAAAGAAAAAAACTATTGAAACTTGTCAGCTTCTAGCAACGCTTTTCTCTGCACGATAATTTACAACCGGTTCACAGCAATGGTTTCAGACATTAGTGTCTCATTTCTTTGCCTGTGTTAGAGATCACATGTACTGATAACAAATTACTGTTGCTACACGTACAATAAACCAGAGGGGGTAACATTTTACTGATAGAAAATGGGTTGCCTGCTTCCTTCTGGAGCTTTCAAAGAGAACGACATCCAGAAAATTACTATTGAAGAGCTCACTCCATTTGACGTGCAGAATGTGGGAAAAGATTTCGCCTTCAATCACCATATACATTTTCTACAGCTGTTTGAAGAAAATGTGATAAATAACCAAATTTATGCACCAAGTGCAACTGATAAATAATGAACGACGGTGCAAGTCACATAAGGGAGTAGGGGAATGCTCAAGTCCCTTCAGGGGAGGCGGAACATATGTCGTCCCACCCTCTTATAAAAAAAACTAAAGCTAGAAAAATATTTTATTTTCAGGTGATAGAGCTTCAACCATATATATTTTTTAAGCAAAAAAAAGAAAAGTTTTTAATGTAGTGCCCCTCAAAAAGATAAAGGAGAATTTGTTAATGTGTGCGTGCATGTGTTGGTTGGCACCCTACAGGGCAGACCGCTGGAAATGCAGCTATGAAATTTGGCACAAATATAGTTTGGAGGATGGTAATGTGAACCTCGGAGTCCATTTTCCAAAATTTAATTAGAATTTTAATTAATTAAAAAATTAAGCGAAATTGTGGCGTTTTTTCTTGGTAACTTCCAAATATATTATAGAACAAAAGATTATTTTTATATCGTCTGAAAATTCACAAACTTATCTTTTTAATGATATCAATTATATAAGTTGCCGTACAATTTTTTCCCTAATTTTAATAAATTTGTTAAAATATTTTTAGGCCTAATTTACAACAATACCTTTCATTGTTGCAATGAAATTCAAACCGCTTTCATTGTCTAAACAAATATTGTATATTTCCCTTCCATTGTTGATCGCTAAGGTATTATCTAAATGAATTTTATTATCTTCTTTTTATTTAATCATTTTTTTAATTGAAATCTGTAAACAAGGTACTCTAAGATAGAAAGTTTAATCCGAAATATATCCAGTAAGCTGAAAGATTATGGTTGCTATGTTTCAGTTCGTTTCATCAGGGTATTTTAATCTAGCTAACATACTGAAAGACGTTGAATGTGCCGCACCATTTTCATATTGAAGTTAAATGAGTATTTTGCATGAGGAATAAGAAAGTGGCGTTGGTGCAGACAACATGCAATTAGATGTTAGATGACACGTGCAGTTACTTGATACCATTACAGACGTTCATGTAGACAATGAACAGAAAAGGTGCAAAGCTATTAAAAGTGCACGGGTTAAATGTCTATCAAAATTTTCAGTTTAAAATTACTTTGTTGAGGGATCCATGAATCTCAAATTATGCATCAGAGATTCAATTGAAGTTATATTCCCAGTGAATAAGTTAGTCGTCAAAAGCGGCTAGTATATAATACACTGATGTCTCTCTACAGTGATTCAATTTTTTTTAATTGGAAAAATATATCCTCAATCATTTCGTCGATATTTGTTTGGTAATAGGCAATATCATCTATTTTTCCTGAAATCGTGGAACTGAAAGTTTCATTCATTGATGGTTGCACTCGTAGCAGCAGATTTATTTGTCATATTATTACAGTCAGAGTTCGAATCAGCGCCAGAAAGGCACCAACGAACTCTTGAATGCCCCACCCCAGTACTTTCTGAAATTCACTTTTTTCTTCACATTGGGAAAGGAATAATTAATCTCGATTTGATTTCCAGTATTGTTTTTCAGTGTATGAATTTTTTGTTCTTTCTTTCCTCGACTTTCTCTTAATAAATGGTCCATAGTCGGAGAGATGAGAGGAATGTATTTCACTGAGGCTGAACGGATGACCAGTCTGACCGCTCAGAGATGTGAGGTTTGAGTGGTTGTTAATAGCGGTTAATTTAAGATTATGTCTATGGGCCGTAAAATTCCAAGCCGATCAAAAATGGCCATTAAGAGGAGAGACCTCTATGCATAGCCACACTCCTGTATAAAATAGATACTTTAGTTTTCACTAATAATTCCACCGACAAGTGATGAAACAGACAATGAAATTAACAAAATATATGCAAATTTTCATCTGTGATCTCTGAGCCATTGTTGTCTCTTGATCTCTTATCCGACCGACCGAAAACAGTCAGAAAAAAGCGACATGTGATTCACTTGTCGGTAAGTGAAGCAGTTGTCGGTCATTCAGTTGACTTAACTGTTAATCAGCCGTCAAATTTGGACACAATTCTCTTATCTCGACCGTTTGCTATATAATAACTTTAAGATATAATTTAAAATATTAGATTCTTTGATACCTAGCTCTCCACATATCTCGAAACGGTAAAGATTTTTGCCGACGAAAGTCTTAAATTCTCGCCGAAGGGGGGGGGAAGCTCTCACTGACAGGTGGGCAATTGCCCTCCTGCTGGGACTACAGCAAGCTTACTGTGATATTTGTTTTAATATATGCATAAGACGAGTACATGTTTTCCACACATGCTATGTTCATGAAAGGTATTAAATATTTTATTGCTTTAACACTGAGTTCTTGGTAGGCTTCTTTCTTTTCAGTAGGCTTTCAGACTTGCATAACTTTCCCTTATCAGGTGGACTTCGGGAAACAAAATTGTATACAATTTTTTTCCATTTTAATCCCTTATGTTTGTTTTTCGCCATTGCCAACATGACTTTCACATATCCCAACTGGTCCACCGCATACCCTTAAAGATACACATATCACAGGCTGGAGGAACCTCTGTTATGGAAGATACGTTATTTGAATCATGTCATAATTCTGAAGTATAAAATATTTCCGATGTCTAGTTGTGTTGATAATTAGATTTTATCAGATTTCATTGATTTATCTGTGTGGTATTTTCTTAGATTATTCACCTATATTTTTGTGATGTTAGTTTTCTGAGGGTGGATAGTTCATTAATGGTGTTGTTGACTTTGCATCGTAAACGGGTTGGATTAAGAACCAAGTCAAACTAAGACAATAAATAAAGTGTAAATCAAAATCTTTGGAAATGCCTGACAAATTGGATCAAAATAATCAATTATGTAGTTGAAATTTCAGCTTTCTTCAATATGTTTCAAAATACTGAAAAATTAGACAGAAGGATTTGTGATTTAGTTTTTTTGTAAATTCTAATTCACATTTTCTTTTATTGTGCTAATTTTATTTTATCGATTAATCTTATTATTTATTAAAAATGAAATTTCTATTATGTTTATTAATTATTAAAACTTCTTCTAAAGATTTGAATATTTATTCATTTTTTTAAGAAAAAGAATCAAATCGTGATGAGGATTCTGTTTCTGTCACAAGTGAAGAAACATCAGCTTCCTCAGATGTAGATTTAAGTGAGTATTCCTAATTTTTTTTCAAACTTTTAGTTTAAAATTTTGTTATCTTGAAAAGCAATTTACTTTTCTGACACCTTAAAAGTACCATAATGTTCATGTTCTCATTATTCATTCATTTTCTTAAGGATCATTTGTTCTGAAGGATCTGTTTAGCCAGTTATTGTTAGCCAACAGTTCAGACTGTCCATGGGATTGCTTGTTGCACACCAGTTATGAAATTAAAAATCCTGTTTTGGCACTTCTTGCTGCATCTTACCCTGTGAGTCTCCTTTCTTATTCTTAATGCATTTCCTTAATGCCTTTCGGGTTTTATTCATGAAACATATTATGAAATTTTATTAGTGCAAGATTTTCACTGATTCTCAGCTCAGTTTCAGTAGTAAAGATTTTATCAAAATAACATTAATTTCTAGTTCATTTTATTTTATGACATCAATTCTTTTTCTTTAATAAATCAATTATATATACTTTGTTCTCTTGAAAGTTTTATTGCAATAGAATCCTCTAAATTTACTTACAAAAATTCATTATCAAAATGTAACTTAATTTTAGTTGTTTCTTGCTTCCTTGTTATTTAAATAGTATAACTTTGTAATTGTTTTATATAGAACTTTGTGTTTTTTTTAGTTGATGCTTATTATATGACAATCAAAACATATTAGAAATATGTATTTTTCATATTTTTTATTTGTAATTTTTTAAAAATATTTATTGTCAATTGTGTAAAAGCAGTAATTGTTATTATCTCTTTAAATTTTGATGTTTAACATGTTAAGCATTATTGATTCTTTTGTATATATTGCAAGTGTGTATACATTTTTCATTCATTAAAGTAAATAATTTTATTGTTCTATCTGTTGTTTTTATTAATCTGTGCTTTACGACTATTTTAGTGTTTGTTTCTGTATCATGCACTTTGTAATTGGAGTTCATTCTGTAGTGTGCATTTTCTAAATAAATAAATATTATTGTATAAAGCAATGATCTGTTTTGATTCTTTTATAGGATGCTGGACTTGAAAAGTGTTTCTTTATGTGGCTGTATACCAATCTCTACCGTAGTGAAAAAGTGCAAAAAGAACTTGAATCAACATTTGTGAACTTGAACATAACAAATATTAGTACTGATGATTTAGAGAATCTCATCATTTTAGCTGTTCGCAATCTTAAAATGCTTACTTTATGGCAAGGAGTTCACTTGTTTCTCCCTGTAAGTGTAGTTTATACTTTCCTTTTTTTTTTTATGTTTCTCATTTGTTTTCTTCAACTAGCAAAATAATGAAATGAATATATTTTAGCAAATGTTGGAGAAACATTTATGATATACCCGCATAAATTCCTGTTCCTTTGCTTCTTCTATTTAGCTTACTTTTTGAACACTTCATTTTGTATGCAAGGAATAAAATATGATTCATCATGTGTCGAAAATAACTTTTTTCAGGTTTTTACATGATAATCTATGATAAGTTGTTAAATCTGTTATTATTCTTAATTGTGAAAAACTGTGCATTGTTTTGTATATAGTTTTTGTTTTGGTTAGGACACGCCTCTTCCTGCTCTTATGGGTTTCTTGAGGAGCTTTATGATTTACAAGAAGTGTAATTCAAGCATTGAATCATTTCAGAATCAACTTTGGGATGTAAGTTTTTATTATTATTATTATTTACTTTTGCTTAAAGAGTTTCCTGAAATTAAAAAAAAACTTTTCAGAAGCATAAAAATACTATTACATTTTATTTTCATCTTAAAATGTCTAAAAAAGTAGTACTCTTTTTATCACCATCTAAAAAATTAGCCAATTTGCTTGCTTTTGTTAATTTTTTTTAATGGAAAATGTTCTGTGAACCTAATATTTGATTAATCGATAGATACTGTGTAATTTTTGATTATGAGTAAATTTTTCATGAATAAGATTAGAATGTATTTCAAAATGGTTATAATCTAAGGTCGATCTATTTTATCATAGATTTTTTTCTGTTCTGAAATTTTTTTATTTTTTCTATTTTTCTGTGCATTATTTTAAAGTGCAATTTTTTTTAATATGGCATTATATTTTGAAATATTATACAGTTGCTTTAATTAAATAAATTTTCAGCACATTATATATTACTGATAAATGTTCTGATCCTTTTGAAGTTTAGAAATCTTGCATATTAATTTATCACCCACTTCACATACAATGAATGTTAAAAATAATTTTTTTAAAAGTGGAATTTTATGAAATTTTTAATGGATATGAATTGAATGATTTAGTAAAAACGTCCAATATGAGGTACATTTTAGAAATATCTAAAAAATATTATGTTTTATCAATGTTAATTTTTGTTTTTATTGTAATAATTATGTAGAAAAACAAGATTGCATTTTTATTGCATTTGGTGAATTAAAATAACATTTTTTGTGTTGTGATCAAATCATATTTGGATTTTCATTAATTTGACCATTTTGCTTTTATAGACATATCTTACTTTATGTGCAAACAGTTACTCTCTCTTACTCTTACTAGTTAAGACTCCTCTGAAGGGAGTGAAATAATTTTGTGTTAAAATCTTTCAGTACCCAAAGCATTCTGAGAAGCCTTCTGTCCTCCATTCCCTGCACTGGTTGGAGAATGTGTCTGTGTGCATTTTAAAAGAAGCTGCCATTGCCTGTGCTACAAGTTATGAGCGCCTAATCATGCTTCAGCATTTCCATCACACCAAACTTGAAAAAACGTTTTCAAAAGATGGTATAAGCATTTCATTCCTTGTCTCACATTTCTTTCCCAATGAAATTGCTAATGCATTGCCATTTAAAGAGCAATTTATAAGATGATACGTATTAACTTCCCTAAAATAGAGGCAAATGCCCGTCTTGTTATACATAAAACATTACTGAATGATGCATTTAACTGTCATCATGTTATACTAAAACACTGCATTTTCTTATTGTACACTTAGTAAAAATGAGAAACTTGGAACAATATGCAGAACATTAGTATATTGCTCTATGTTTTAGGTGCTATTCCTTTAAAGAATAGTGGATGTACAGAGCAAGTATAGCACTATATAAATATATTTAAGCTAATATGTTAGTGTAAAGTTTTTACATAAAGGAAGATGAACAGAATGAGGTGGATGAAACTGAACATGGTAAAAAAATTATTGAAACTTTCTACCCATTACATTGCATGAACAAGTGGTGGCAGAAGGCACTTCCGTACAAAGATTGGAGTGGCACATTCCAAGATTAATTTATATTTCAGAAATTGTTCTGTGTTAAGGCTTCTAAAACTGCATATTTTGAATTTAAACGCGAGATCACATAAATGGATTTTGGAAGTTTTTAAAACATTTAACAGCGATTGCTTCTGCCCGATTTATTAGTTTAATATTTGTAATAATTTAAAGTTATTACATTTTGTATATAAAGAATTAATTGTTCTGTATATATATTGTAGTGATATAAAATAAATCCTAATTGATTATATCTCTTAAATAATATTTCAGTTCTAGTTCCCGAGTTTACAAAGGTCTACAAAATGGTTCATTGTCTTAGTGAATCAGATCAAGATATTGATGTCAGAAGTCTCTTTTTACCAGAAGAGGAACCTCTCTACGTAAATACTTGTTGGAACGCAATTAAAAAGTTACTCGAGTCTTATTTGTATGACGAAGCTCAGATGTTCTCCAATGCTGCAAATCTTCCACAGGAGGATATGTTGATGCTTCAAGTAAATTTTGCTTATTTTGTAGTTTTTCCACGTAATATAGTTGGAGAGTATAATCTGTAAGAATTGAGAACACATTGATGGGCTTTTCACTGAAATTAAATTTTATGTTTCCTATTGAATGAATGTTTGCAAACAAAATAATTTGTTATAATGTTAAGTTATGAATAAATAAATAGCTTTGTTAGACCATCCGTCTTTTACGCAACATAAAAATATTAATTATATTTTTTGAAAAATTAATCCACTTGTGAAATATATTTAGAGGAAACAATTTATAGTGTTGCTGCTAAACACATTTGAAATGCGGATCTTTGGATCCTGTAACATATAATTACTAAAAGATGTGTATTTAAATTGAAGGCAGATGAATGAGCAAGTAAATGTAAGGTTTATTTTTGAGAAAACTAATTTTTCTCTTTCGTTTAGGTTAATCATGAAGTTAGTGAATCACTCAAAAGCCAAAATTGGTGTCACTTGTCATACAGAGTAGAGTTTTGGAAGGACATTCTTTTAAGGCTCAGAGTTCTTAAACTTCACACAATCATTGATTTTCTGGAAGTAAGTAAAGTTTATATTTTCTGAAACATTTAATTAGAAAATTGTTTTCTTTATTGCTGCATCAATAATGTCCTTCCACAGGTTCAGTGTGAGATATCGGACAAGTACGGAGAGAAATATTTTCTGATGAAGTCCATCATAGACATACTCAAAGAGAATAAAAAGAGAGGAAATCCAGATGCTAATTCCTATGACATTGAAGCTCTTAACAAGAAGATGTGGCTTTGGTGTATTAAAGCAGAAGTCAATAATGAGGTATAATTTATTTTTATATATTGTTTTGAATGAAAATATGCACTATTTCTTTTAGAAGAAGATTTGGCTCTTAAGTCCCCACCCTCTTTTTATATATGGCTTAGTTCAAACAGGAACACTTTATTCTGTTTCTAGCTGTCTCTCTCTAGACAGGGATAAGTTTGATTTAGTAATCTCGTACCTATTGCAAAAAATGTTATTAAAATCATTTAAACTTCTGTTGTTGTTGCTTGTATTGTGTATCCATCCATCCTGTGAATTTTCTAAATAAGCTTTGTTAAGAAGCATAAATGAAGATATATGCTAACTTTGAGATAAGTTACCATTATTTGAGACAGTGTTTCCCCTTGCTGATCAAAATGGATTATGAATTCATTAAACATATATTTCATTGTTAGAATTTCAGCTTTATAAAAGATTTTTAAAGTTATTAAAAATTTAAATTATTTTAAAGTTTGAGCCAAAATTCTCAAATACTGTTAAGCGCGAAATGAATACTGCAGGAATCGAATCATGTTCAAATACTGTACATGAATGTTTTGTTCACTATAATTGAGCTCGTGATTTTTTCAATAATTTCAATCATGTTTCTAGTATCGAATGCCCTTTTTTTACTCTTCAGGCATGACATTTCAGAGAAAATACACTTTTTCCATTGTATTGATCTATGCCTTTGATCACTTCTTTTTTATTTGGTTCTCTTTTAATGAAAAGAAACACATCTTATCCTAAAGGAACACAAAAGAATGATTTTCAGTAAGTTAAAAAAATAATTTTGTAATTTACTTAATGGATGACTAATTTTCAAATAAGCAGAATCCATATCTATTACTTAATGCATATATTTTTAAGTTTTTCTGCTGAAATAAGGTTCTTTAAAAAAATACTTTAAAGGCTGTTTTTTTTTATTATTGTGAAAGCATTTTATTAAAACGAGCTATTAAACATGGAACAGTTTACAATGGAAAAATAAAAATATTTCTGTGTTCATTTAAAGCACGAATAAATATATTTTTTTTTTCACATTCTGAGTAGCAAATGTGCAAAAAAAATTAATAAATAAAAATGATACATACCTGTAAATCACGAAAAGTGCATTTTTGCATTCATATAAATCTAGAAATATGAATAAATAAAAATGTGAAGTGGGTCCTTCCTGGTTTCTTTTAAAACATCTTTAAAAAAATTCTGGTCATGGTATATTTCTTACCTTTAA
Organism: Araneus ventricosus; assembly: GCA_013235015.1. Lineage (NCBI taxonomy): Eukaryota > Metazoa > Arthropoda > Arachnida > Araneae > Araneidae > Araneus > Araneus ventricosus. The sequence continues at coordinate 355,635 of BGPR01000856.1, forward strand.
AAGTATCGTACTTAGCTACGTGTTAATGATTTTTGTGAATTGAATGAATTACTTTATAGTGTAACGATTTTACTACCTTTATTTTTATAGTTATTACCTGAGATTTTTGATGTTAAGAAAGTCCATGACTTTGATGTACATGATGCCTTTTCTGATTCTCCTGTTGCCACAAATTTACAGCAGCTTGAAAATGACAGTGTAAGTAACATTTGCTCTGTTGATAGTGCTTTTATTTATTAAATATCATCTACTGTAGGGTTATTTTTACTTCTTTCACTATGAAAATACAATTGCCTGAGAGAGATTTTGCCGGAGATCATGTATTTTTTGTATTCTTGAAATTAAAAGTCGTCAGAGATATCTCGAAGGAAACAGTATTTGATCCAGTGAATCTCAATTAAGTTTAGAGAGAAAATCCTTCAAAGCAAAAATATATTCAAGCCTCATTCAGTACATTTATGAAATGATGGAAGTCTCCAAGGCTAAATAGACAGTTCACTGAGCAAATACCACAATAATTGTGACAATAATTCTTATAATACAATAGTTTTGTTGTTTTAAATCTGTTGGCTGCTTTTAACAGACTGTAATATGAATGTGTATGAGAAAACATTTATAACAGTCATATTATTGAAAAGTAGTTTTTGCTGAAGTTTACAGCTTTTAAAGATCTTAAAAAATTGTTTAAAGATTATTAAGATAATGTTATACAGTTTCTTATAAATATTTCATAGCAAAAAGAAGCTCTTGGCTCTATAATTGGACAATTTTTACTCAAGAAAGATGTACCAAAAGCATTCGAATTGGCTACAACCTTTGGGTACAACTGTAGTGACTTGAAAATTATTAAGGTATTATTTATTTATTATTTAGTTAATTATATTTTATAAGTGTTAAGAATTAATATTTTATTAATTTATCTAATCCATTTACCTTTTTTTTAATATTTAATGTGTTACAATGAATATATCTCTTCCGGGGTTTTCAATTCATCATTTTTTTTGTGTGTGTGAAAAATTGGTTATTTATTAATGCTTTTGACTGAGCACATCCTAATTGAAGATCATTCTATCTGATTCACCTGCAATCATTAGTAAATTTGTGCCTCAGCGTGTTTATTTAGCACTTTGTTTTCAACAAATTTTAATCCTGAAGATTAAATTCTAGACAAATATAGAAAATGTATTTAAATTGATGCCATCAAGCAGTTTTTCATTATGTTAATTAGGACTGAATCCAATTGACTCTACTTCTTACAAATGCCTACTTTACAAACCCATATTTTTTTAATGAAATGGCGTTCATTTGCTTTTGTTAATAATCGAGGAATAAATCTTATAAATTTAATGTTAATTTTCATTGTATTTCTGGATTAAAAATTAAGGTGTTTTTTTCTTTTTGCAAATTCTGATAATCATGTTCTGTGGTTTTCATCAATTTGCAGCAGATGAATATATTCTAATGAAAGAAAGAGAGAGAGAGAGGTAAAAATATATAGAAACTAAACAGTTACAAGAGAATTTGAGTTTGAAATTTATGGAATTTTTTTTTCTCCACTATTTTGAATTTATTAATAGCAAGAGCCCAGGTCTTGTGCCCTTTTGGAATATCTTTGATACAGAGAAAAACTTCTTTATGTCCAAAAGAAGTCATTGATATTGTAGGTCAATTACTGAATTTAAATATTTACAATGACAAGAAACATGAAATTATTCAAAGACTGGCAAATAAATGTCTATGGCTGGATATTGGAACTATCTTTTTGAAGAAGATAGTAATCTTTATCAACTGATAATAGCTATTTAAAATCCAAAGAAACAAAAATAAATATTTAGAACAATGTTATAATTAAATGCTCTGAATTTAGTAACTGTTCATTTTTGGTAAATAAAATTAGTAAACATGTAAAATACCAAAAAAAAATATCTCTAAGGTGAATTTATTTTTATGTTTTTGTTAATGAATTTTTATTGCCCTCTAGGAATTTATTTGACTGTGATTTTCGAATATTGTAAAAGTTTTGAGGGTTACACCAAGTAGGTTTGATATTGACATGAACTCTGATTCTGTAACTATTTCCTAATAGATGTGCCTTGACTTGGCAAGAGGTGAAATTGATTTAAGCATGATTGATATGTCATTCCCTAACTGTAATTCTGAAGTTCCTACGTCTCGAACCATCAGATCCTTATTTCTTTGGATTACAAGCTCAAAAGGTAAAATACCTCCTCTGTTTTTATGTGAAAAATGAAGAGTTTTTAAAATTTTTAGAAAATAATGGAAAAAATTGATTTAAATATATGTATTTAAAAGAGTGAATGCTATTTTGTAACTTTTCTCAAAGACTCTCAGCTCAGTCCCTCAAATCATGTACTGTTTATTAAAGTTTCGATGGATATTTTGCCAAGTTCTTACCTCTCAATGCCTCCTTTGAGTTATCTGATTCATGAATTTGATAACCTACATTTGCCATTAATTAGATTTTTTTAAAAAGTATGTAAGTAATTCTTTTAAGTTGTTCTTGGAAAGAATTTCACTTAGATTTCCAATTTGACAATTCTATGACCACAGTATGGATTTCGTATAGCAAGTAGTTAATTCTTGAACCTATTTAAAAAAATTCTTGTTGACGCTTTATCTGAATATCTTTTCTTTTTCACTTTAACCCAGCTTTGATTAGAAATTAATATTAGTTTGAAATCTGTCATAGGCTCTATTAAGTTTTAATATCATTCCTTTTTAGGGTTTTATTACTCATATTAATTATTTCTATATATGAGGTGTGTTCAAAAAGTAAAGATAAAACGCGTAGAAGATGAAACGAAAAGATTTGTGAGCGTGTTGGCAACACGGATTGTAACCTTGAACCTTCCGCTTTTCCCTCACGGTCATTTGTTATTTCTACGCTGAGTCTAGTTGGAATAGTACGTGTTTATAATGGCTGTGTCAATTCAAAATCCTGCCAAATGTGAGGTACGTTTGTGATACGTTTTCTTCGTGCAAAAGGATATTCACCGTCAAATTGTTTCTATGTATGGGAACATTATGAATAGACAAAATGTTACAAAGTGGTGTTGTGCTTTCTTTGAAGGTAGGACCAATGTTCAAGAAGAACACAGAACTGATAGGCCATCTGTGATCTCTGATGCCCTTCTGAAAAGAGCGGTGGAAGCAGTTCAAGCAAATAGGCATCTCACATTGAGAGAATTGCATAAAATCATACCGGAAGTGTCTATGACAACTCTTTATGAATGTGTTACTGTGACTTTAGGATACCACAAATTGCATGCATGATGGGTTCCAAAAACGTCAACTAAAGAACACAAAAAGAAAAGGATGGGCTTCGCTCTCGACTTCCTCGCACGCTATGCAGAAACAGGTGGCGAGTTCCTTAATCACATTGTTACTGGTGACGAGACATAGGACTTTGCACCTAACAACTTCCACTTATTCCTTTACCTGAAGAGACATCTTGCAGGGCAAAACTTCCACGATGATGACGAGATCAAAAATGAAGTTGAAATGCGGTTGTTTCGAGAACAGGCGGTAGACTTTTATGACTGTGGGATATAAAGGCTTGTACCCAGACTCAACAAATGCTTGGACAATGGCAGCAACTTTGTCGAAAAATAAGGTTTGTACCAGTACGTAATTTGTTATGGATGTTGCAACAATTAAAATGTTTTTGAATGAGTATGTGGCATTGTATCTTTACTTTTCGAACACACCTCATAGTTCCTTTTTGGCAGACAGGATATGTATATATTTTTGAATTAATTGCTGTTCAAATATACTAATCACTTCTTGTAATTAAGCACTTATGAGAGGAGAGTATTGCCATTCTGGGTATCAAAACAAATAACATGTTTCTATTATTTTTTTGCATTGGGACCTGAAATCTTGTGGTGCATTCAGTCTCAAATGTGCATTATGATCAGCTCGTCCTGAGTTAGTTTATATTATGTTAACTATAGTGTGATCCCAACCAACATGAGAAGCTTGGAATGGATACCAAATTTCACTTAAACCTGACATATCAAATATTAATCCCATTTCAATTGTTATTATGATCGAATCTTATTCATCATTTCTTTCTACATATCATTTTATAGGTTCAAATTATGTTTTCCCGTACTTCAGGGAATTTTTTTACACATAGCCGTAGAGAATGGAGTTTCAGTTTAATCAAGTTCTACTTTGTGTGTTTCTAATTTAATATAAAATTTATGATTGAAAGTAAGATATACTTGACCAGTTTTATTTTTCATTTGCTTCTGGATGTAAAATACTAGATATTTAGGGGGGTTACATATTTTATCTGTTAATTGCAGTTGTATTATATTTTATCATATTTAAATAATTTTATTTTTGTAAAATGTAGATTTTGAATCCTGTTCTATAAATTCCACAAGAAAAATCATGAGGTTGTCATTTAAATTTGTCATTAATTTCCAGATTTGGGAATTTTGTTATTTGCTAAGATTAATGAAAATTTTAAGGAGGTATATATTTTAGTTTAATTCTTTGCAAACTGTTACAAATGTTTTTACCTAAATTGCTGTTTTGTGAAATGGAAATAAAATTTTAAATCTCATCAGTGGGAACTCTATTGGCTCAAAGCAAATGGCATATTTATTTTTGGACTGACCAGTAGCAAATATGACATTAATTTGCCTTAATTATTGTTTTTGTCTTATTCTGTTTCAGTTATGTCAGCTTATGAAAAAGATGTCATTCACTGTATGGAGAAACTCAGCAAAAACTGCACTATTGCTGCTCCAATATGTCACCAAATTTTGGTACATTACACGATTGCTGCTGTAAGTTTACTAAAGTATATTTTTATCTATTTTATTTATATTAGTTTCAGATGTATGATGAAAAATGCTTGAATATTTATTCATTATAGAAATTCTCGGCTTTGCAATTTAGAATACCAGATGTGGTGTGTTTTTGTGTATTTTCTTTAATGAGATGATAACCAATGCCTCCTCTTGAGACATCTACCTTTCAAATTAAAATGGTATTTTTTGCTTAGAAAAATGTGTAGTTTTCTCTTTAAAGTTGCAAAATTTGGTTTACTTTTTCATGATTCTGCAGTTAAAAAATTGCGTAATTTCTGTAAATTCTGAGAGACAACTTTAAAGTGTCCTTGTAGAAAGTATAATATCTCCTACATTAAATATACAGCACTCAGTTTTAAGATATAAAAGGTGGTCACTTCTGATACTGTATTTTAACTCTATAAGTGTTTAAAATGGCCTTTTCTATTTTTCATGCTCAGTTCAAAACCAAATAATTCATGTTTATGCGCATAATTTCTTAAACTACCATGGACAAGATATTCTTAAGATTTCTGAGACTTAATTAAACTCAATAAGGATCCAGTTATTCTCTTTAAAAGATAATTTTTAAGATTTAAAACTGTATTAGATCAGAATAACTGCATGCTTTGAAGGTTAAACATAGTTTTGCTTTGGAAACAGTCACCAATGCCATATAATGTTGAAGAATGATCTTGCAGTTTTCGGAATGGCACAGTCTAATTAATAGATTTAAATCCAAATTTGTCCTTTTTTTTTAACAGTTAGAATATAATTCGTTATAACATCTCTACACTGAAACTATTGTTTATATGTAATAAAATATTTAATTAAAAGTTTTCGTAATTATTGAATTGTGACGAAAAGTTCCCTAGATCATACTATGTATCTGTAAGGTACGCAGTAGATATAAATAATGATAATTTATTAAAACAACAAAGGAAATATTCATTTGTTTAAATATGCATTTTTTGAAATATTGTTGCTGTGTGGTTCTCTCGTTATTTAGGTATTGGAAATGGGCTACATGAGTGTTGCAATGGAGAAGGAACCTTTTAAACTTCTGAAAAATATTCTAGTCAGTAAAATTGATGACGAGCATATTTTAGCCAAAAATTTGATAGTGGTGCATGATTTGGCTGATACAGAAGTTGCCAAATTCTTAAGTGAAGAAATACATAGATCACTTAAAACTCTTATTACTTCAGATTTAGGTAAAATCCTTACTTTTAATCCCTCTTCATTTTGCAATTCAAAAGCACGTTTTTAATTTATTACTTATATTTGTTATGTATGTATTACAGTTATGATTCCTGAAGAAAAAAGTGCATTTTCTGAAGGAGTTGTTTATGATCCTTTGCGAACTAATGAAGGATTTCAGTTAATTGTGAAGCTGTGTCAAGATCCATCATTATTGGGATATGCTTTAATGAATATATTTGCTGCAGAATGTTCTGAATTGAATGACAAAAGCCCAGATAAGAGTAAGTAATGCTGAAAATCTTTCAGTAAATTTTCATTATTTCCTGTAAAGATTAAAAATATCATCCAATTAAACAATTCTTGTTCTTTAAAGTACTGTTTTTATTATTATTATTGGAGGCAAATTTAACTGAAAAGTATTTTTATAAGTGTACCTTAAGCACATGAAGAGATATTTATTATTTAAATCCTGAATTTGTTTTGTTTAAAGTAATTGCTATTTCAAAATCCTCCTACTTTATTCACAAATCTTTTTCTGTGATTCTGAAATTTTTTTTGATGTATCTCATTTTTATTTTTATCTATACATTTGCTAATTGAGAGAATTATTGAAATCCTTTCTGATATGGTTAAAATTTTTTATTTCCAATGGCAAAGCAAGAAAAAAAGGTTGCAAAAGAACATGTAGCAAAAACAGAAGTCCGAAGTCATTGCTGATATGGTTAAAATTATAACCAGAATTATTGATAACCAAATATACAAGATCGAGTCTTCAATGAATGAGTCATTATTTTAGTCATGCCATTAATATCTGAATTAGTTGGAATGTATAACAAAACACTGAATTATGAATTTAAAAAAATGAAATTATAAATAAAGTTTCAAATAAGTTTTGTAAATAAAATAAGTAAGATTTTAAAATGTCAGTGATATTTTGTAAAGTGAAATGCTCTTTTTTGGGAGTTTGTTATCAATGTTTATTTCCCCTCCCCTTTTTTTTTTTACAAAAAGCATTTAAAAAACTAAGCTCTCAACCAAATAATCTTGCCTGACATTTTGTAAATTTGATTATTTTAAAATATACATAACATTTTAATGCATAAACATTTTATCAATATATTTAGCATTGCTTTTGTGGGACAAAATGACTCATTTAAAATTCTTAGAATTATAAAAGAACTTTTTGCAGTGTGTTTTTGTAGGCAATTCATGCTTTTATACGAGATTATATATTTATTTTCCTATGATGAATTGTTGCATTATTTTACTTAAAATTATTGTCCTTGAAGATTCTTATTTCTTTTATGTGTGTATAGGTTTTTCTTTGGTGGTTGAGCTTTGCATTTGTGCTCATGAATGTTTCACAGCTGCCTGCAACATGGATGGAATATCTCAAATCCTTCATACTGCTCAAGCTCTAGTGACGCTTTTAGAGGAAGCCGATCAATTTCCTATAATGGTTGGATATTTTTTAATATTTTGAAATAATTAATTCTCTAATAATTTTGTAAATTATTTTCATGTGTATAATGTATTAAGCGTTGACAATTAGGACAATAAGGAATGTAAAAAAAATAAAAAAACTGCAAACTTAGCTGACTATGCCAGTGTGTGTGTGTGTGGGGGGGGTTACTAAGTTTTAAGTGTGTTATTCTTAATAGAACTACTGTTTTTGTTTTTTAAGACTTTCCATAACAAACTAGTTTTCATTATGGAACCTTAACCCTTTCGGGACGGGCGATGCATATTTGGTACGCTTGGAGTTTTCGCCCACGGACGGGCGATGCACATTTGGTACGCTTGGAGTTTTCGCCCACGGACGGCTGATGCATATATGCATTTTGAGCTGAAACAATTTTTAAAGACCACTAGATGGCACCCTGTGTCCATTTATTTTGAACTGAACATAATTATCGGAACCTGACCTTCAGTTCGTTCACTTCCTGCCTGAATTTGGCATTTTCTCATCAGCTGTTGGGGGCGGGGGGGTCCAAAACGTAATGTAAATAAACAGAGCTGGGATGCTTCACTCTCCACGTGGCTTGCGTTGGTGAGTGCGTTTCAGTATCTCACCGAATACTTTTATTTATTTCTTTTCGCTTCTATGTGGGGTTCCTTTTGGGTTTTACCGTCAGTCTAGTTGCGTCATTCTAGTTACACATCGCGTAATTGCGTACTTTGCTTTTGATTTCGGAAAGCCTTGACTTCAGTTTATTATGGCGAGAAAGCGTTATTTATCTGAGGCAGAATATGCTCGTATGATAAATGATCGAATTAGCAGATGAGAGTGATGATTCATTTTAAAAAGAGTTAAAAAGTTATATTTCTAGTGTTTTCTTTGCGCTCCTTCCTGCTTCGAGGTTTTCACGCTCAGTTTTCGTTTTAAAATTTTTCTACTTCTTCATCTAAATAGTCTTTCTGGTATTTTTTTATTAATATTAAAGTTTATTAATGTATTTTGCCTATTAAAATTTCAGAAGAATTAGAATAAATGCTTTCGAAAATTATTTCTCAAGGTAAGCAAGTTTTTTATATATTTTTTCATATAAATTAGAGGAAAATGAGTATTTAATGCTAATTTTTACGTATATCACAGTTTAAATAATAATCTGAAATGGTACCAAAAATTACGACGTTAGGACATAAGCTTTTTTTTTTGTGATTTTTTTTCTGAAGTTAGGCTTAGCGACGGAAAACCCCCGTCCTGTGGGACAATTCCTTTCTCCTCCGCTCCGTCCGGTAGGAAGGTCTTGGACGAAGGCGCGTCGTCCCGAAAGGGTTAATGAAAGAATCTATTTATTTCTGTATTAGTATTATTATTTGACATTACAATGTTATATTTTTCCTTTCAGGTCCACCTGTTGACTGGACTTGGAAGATACAGTGAGATGATGTATGTGTTTGATATATTAAAATCAAATGAGAAGCTGACTATGCTTTTTGAGAAGAAGATGGAGAATGTGAGTATTAGATTCTGACATTCAGGAAAATATGTGTTAATCAGATTACTCTTGTTCTAAATTTATTATTCTGCAATGAATTGCTATTTTTATGGAAGGAAATTATTATTTTAAAATTATGGATTAAAACTTTTTGCATTATTGAAGGTAAGTGTTCATACTTTGTAGCCATTACTGCAAAAGACTTTTAATAATTTAATACCAATGTTTTTCCTAACTTTTACTTTATTCCTTTTTTTGTATTTTCTGTCTTCATATACTGACCCAGAAATAAGCTCAAGTACTAAAGTAATGTTGTACAGAAAATAAAAAAATGAAACTTTAACTAAAAGAGATTTATGCCACATAACACGAATTCACTTTTTAATAATGTTTAGTGTTCGATTTCACATCGCTAACAATGAAACATTGTGAATTAGTATTTTAGTGATCTCATCTGGTCTGCTTTAATTAACTCTTATAGTAATTTGTAAAGTAGAAAATATAAGTGAAGAGATAAACTAAACTAATTACAGTTAATTAGACTAAAGAAATTACAGTTAATTTTTGTAAAGTAGAAAATCTCAACACAGGATCATTTTTTTAAACAAAAATTAACAAGCACAGAAATTTATTATTTCGCAACAAAAGTAAATAGATATAGCATTTACTTCAAAAGGCGAAACGGTTATTATTTCCAAAATAAGTGGCAATGATACTCTTAAAATTAACTGTTTAATACTAGGCTTAGTTTAAATTAATGTACAAATTTGAAGCTGCATAAGGACTATATTGAGACAAACCCCATAATTGGGAATCTGATCAGATGACACCTGAACCAACACCCCACTTTCCAACATCCTACAGCATACCTGCATACCAACAGATTTGACACCCATCAGACCCCCACACACTGTGAATCTCCTTCAGATTTGGGTTTTAAACCCGCACCCCCCCCCCCATTAACAAGACTCTGCCCCCAGACTGCTGTTGCCATTCATTGAATGTTAGGCACTCAAAGTTTTAATAATCAACTCACAATTAACAGCCCACACTTATCTTTGTACTAGGTGCTGGTATTTCTAATATGAATATATTAAACCTTATAACTTTTTTGTGTCTTGAGCCACTGAACTGTTATTTTTTCATTCTTATGGAAATGAAACCTGATGTAAAGTTTGTATAAGTTAGCTATTTATTCCAAAAACATATCTTGTCTTCCAAAACTTATTCTTAAAAATCAAATTTTAGAAAACATGAGCTATAAAAAAAACTTTTCTGTTTAATGTAACATACAAATCTCTGTAATTGCTTTTTGCAGGTTCCAAATCTGAAATTGGCATTGATGGATTACTTGACGAGATGTTCCCAGTCTGAGGGGGACTACTTCTATGCTCTTGCCAGTCGGTTTGGAATGCACCGTGAAAAAGCTCAAATTCTTGAGATGTCTGTTCAAAAACAACTCTCCAAGTTGTGTAAAAGGAACACAGGTAATTTCATATGATTACCTCATTAACCGCAAATTCAATAAAAGGTTGTCTTTTAAGTTATTGTTCATTTCATGAGTAAAAACTAAAACTCTTTACAGATATAAAGAGGATGCTTCTGGTGTATAATTTATTGATCAATATGCATTGTTTAAAAAAGCTCATGTTTTTAAGAATAAATGAGGTAATGTGCAAACATTTGTGCAAGTTTTCCTTGTGGGGGAAGAAAATTCTGCATTAAAAATAAATATGAAATTGTTTTAATGTAGTTTTATTTAAAAGTAAACTTATATTTTTGTAACCTAAAGTATTTTCAATTAAAAAAATTATCTGTAGTAATTGATAATAAACGTTCATAAATGAAATTTGTTTTTGTATCAATTAGCAACAAATAGTGCTATCATATGTCTTACGACTAAACTAAACATAATTTTTTACCTAATTAGACTAGCATCTATTTTAGTATAAATTTTATATTTGTTTCATACATTATTTAAAATAGTTTTGTTGTATTAAATAAAAGAGTTTTTTTGAAAATGAAGCAAGCAAATAATGTGCAAAGTAATTATTTTTCAAATATTACATTTTTGTATTTGATAAAATAACCACCACTTTCGGGATTTAAAAAGTGCATATTTCAGACATGACACATTTCTGCGGATTTCAGCACCGGATTTTATCATTCTTAATTTTCTTTTATATAATAATTTTACAATATTTTTAATATCTCAAGCACTTTTCGTATAAATTTATTTATTTTATTTTTCAATTAATCATGCATCTTCTTGATTATGTTTGGCACGATTCATTATTTATGAAGTTCAGGCTTTTTTTTGTTCCAAGCCTGTGTCATGTCTGATATTTAGAATGATATATCTGCTACAGTGAAAGAGTTTTAAAAAAAACATTCCTGCGTGCAATTCAGCAATAAATTAGAAAAGAAACAATCGCAGAGAATTGCAGCAAAACAAAACAGGATTTTAAATCTCTCTGGGAGAAAAGTGAAATAGAACATGCAATTAGCATAAACATTTTTGAGTGCTCTGATCCATATTTCGTAACAATTATGTACAGACTATTTTTAATATTCTTCTTTATTATTGTTTATTTTCTTTTGAGAGAGTATTTTTCAAAGTTGTAAAATTTCCTTCAGAGTTTTAATTTATATGGGCATTTATTTTTATTGCCAACATTTCTAGGAATATTACAATTATAATTTAAAACTTCTTACATTTTCCATTTTGAAATAGTTGTTGCATCAATCAGCAATATAAATATTAAATCTTGATTCTTTTGAATGTTCCTGGATTGTTTATTTGATTTTTTTTATCCATTTAACTACATACTTTTAGTTCTAGATAATGATTTGAAAGAGGAACTAGAAAAAGCACTCCAGTTACTTTCAGAAGCTGCAAAAAGTTACTGCAAGGTGAAGTTTTATTTATTTTCTTTTTTAAAAGATCTATGAATTGTGCTTAAAGTCATCTGAATATTTATTTATTATTTTGTCTTCCTCTTAGTGTGACATTTTATCAAACTTTATTGTGCAAATTTATATGATGATAAAGAATTAATCGGACTTTTAAAATATATATAGTCTCCTCTGATTTTGCAAAAAGACAGCACAAAAGCATACTTTCCTTAATTGACGAAGTGAAGCAAAGTCTCTGTTTTAACTCAATTATTCGTTGTTTCATCTTTCTGTAAATTTGCTTGCGATGCCGTCGCAGCCAAACATGTTGTTTGATTTTCTTCAGATCTTTTCTTTCCTGGCAACACTTCTTCAATCCAGCATAAGGAATCGTGGCACCTATTTTGCGGATAATATTCTCATGTGTACATGTTCATGCAAAATATTATGTACATGGTCGTTTGAGATACCCATAGTTTGAACAATTTTACGCACCTTCATTCTTCTGTCAGCAGCTACTACATTATCGATTTTTTTTTCAATGGTATATTGAGTAGTCACCTCAAAAGGGTGTCCTAGGTGTTCAGCATCACATGTGCTCACATGTGTGGCCGCCAGTTACCAAACCACTTATGAACTGTTCTAATCGACAGTGCAAAGTCACCATATTGTTAATTAAGCTTATCTTTGGTTTCCTGGGCCATTTCACAAATTATGCTACTTAATTCAAATAAGCTTAATAATGGCCTAAAAGTGATTTCCATACGGTCAAGGGCTGCACAGACTTATCGAACAACCTTCGAAGTATTGCCATATATTTTATAATTCACTTTTTACCTTGAAATACATGAAGGATTTTGTTTAATACATGGTACACGGTGTTTTACGTTAGAAGTGTTTCTTCTTTGTTTTTTCCTATTATATGACATCTTATTTCTGATTATGTCGGATAACCAATACTGGTATGGAATCTGCAAACGATTAAAAATTTATTGTAATTGTTGATGTTACTAAAGATGTACATTCTAAGTTAATTATACTGTACTTGATTTACGTGACAAATTTGCTTATCTTATAGCCAGAAAATCATACAGATTAAAAACTTACAGGTTTGGTCTTTGTAACTATAGAAACTGATTTGCATAAACCCTGAATTTAATTATTTTTTCTAGGCTGACTGTCTTCACCAGGCTCAAGCATGTACTTGCCTAGCTCAGCTTGTGGCATTACAGCTGTATTTTGTTCCTTCAGGAGTTTGGATCATTGGACTCGATGAATCTTCTGTATCAAGATTCATTACAGATCATGATAAGTTTTCTCAAGTAAGAGTACTAACTACAACTGCATTTGCATGTTTGTTTTTATTCATTTTAAATGTATTAATAAATGTTTCAAGTGTGTTAATCATTAATGTTGGATGAAATTTAGAAAGTCGTTAGCCGCTAGTTAGAAAATAAAATCGAGCATTCGAGTGATACCATATTAAGATAGCAATACAAATTCCATATTTCTGCACGACTGATTTTAAACGCTGACATGAAAAATAAATGAAAACTATAGAATCTAAATCTAGCATGATCAGTCACATGAAAGACATCAATTATAACAGATGCAAAAGTGCTTAGAAAAGCATAATTTAATTGGAGCAAAGATGCAATGCAGTGAAACATCTCTACAGCAGCTACCCTCTAAAGTCCACCCTCCATGTTGCTCTAAGGGGGTTTTATGTTTGGAAGTAAACAAGCCTTTATTTCTGATAAAGCAAATTTTAAGAATCATCTGAAGAAAAAAAGTATTTTATTCCAAAATTTCTAACTTTTTATAAAAAAATTTAAAATTTGTGTTTGCTTGGATCTTTCAGTTTTTTCAGAGATAACTATATATATATATTTTTTTTATTAGAATTGAATGAGCATTGATATCATCTATTTTCCCTAAAGTCTCTTGAGCTGAAAGTTTCGTTTGTTGGTGATTGCAACCCATTTCAGCAGCTTCTTTGTCAAAGTCTGAATCAGCGCAAATGAACTCTTGAATGCCCAACCCCAGTGGAGGCTGAAGTTCATTTTTGTCTTCACATTTGGAAAGGAATGATTAATTTCAATCTGATTTATGGTGTTGTTTTTGAGTATGTGAACTTTCTGTTCTCTTAATAAAAGTTCCAGTGTCAGAGAGGAATGTATTTAATTGGAGTTGAACGGGAACCAACCCGGTCACTCGGAGGGGTTTGAAGAGGCCCTTCTTGGAGGTTAATTTAATATTATGTCTGTGGTTGAAAAATTCCTTACGAAACAAAAGCTGCCGCTTGAGAAGTTTTACTGTACTTGATTTTTTTTAAGCAAAGTTAATCCTGCCATACAAACAAAAGAGGGCTCAAATTTGAACTGAGGCTTATTTTTACGCTAGAATCGCATCATTTTGTAACAAACAGATGATCATACTGATTTATGAAATTCACAAAACTGATATTCTGGTATAGCAGAAGTATATTAAAATAGTACCTGGAAATTTAAATTTGTATTTTCAATAGTTTTATTGATAAATGAATTTTAGAAATTAATAGTATTATTTCATACTGTTTTGCAATGATGAAATATTACTCAATTTGAAATTATTATTATATTAGTAAATTATTATTTGTCACAATTGAAATGGACTTTTATATATTTGTGAAATTTAATTTATTATTAAATAACTCTGAGATATCTGGGGCAAGAAAAAAGCCATTTTCTGTAGAGTAATTAAATGGGATTGAAGAACTGAAATTACAATCAACAAGCTTCAGAACATTTTGAAATGAAACCGTTCTTCAGTGATATGCTGGTGAGTAACAAGTTATCTTAGTTCTGCAGTAGTCACTCTGAAAGTGATTAGAAATTTCAGGTGTTATCTTATGAACCAAATACTCAGAATTGCAGGGTTGTTTGTCTGCAGAAATCCAGTATGTAATTTCAAAGAATGTCATTAATTTAGCCCTTTGCATTTGGATGTTTTGTCTTGGGTACCATTGTAGACAGTGGATCATTTTGAATTTTCTCGACATCCATAGTTCATAAAAAATACCTACAGAGGGGTTAAAAGTCGCGTATTGATTTTCCAGGAAACATAAACTTATAAATTATATTTTTTGCTTCTAGAAGCAATAAAATGAACTTTGTATTCAGTGAATAATTATGCATCCGATTACTTTTCCCGAGTGCAAAAGTTTAAACAAATGAAACCAAATTTAAAAAAAAAAATGTTCATTAGTAATGTACTGTTTTTATTTTTGTCAACAGTTAATGTTAATTTCACAAGTGTATTGGTAAATTTGTCTTATGTGAAAAAATGAATCAAGTGGTTGATGAAATCAATCAAAATTTTAACCCTAACACTTTTTTTTTCCACAGGCCTATATTGTTGCTGAAGAATATGGAAACCATCAACTATGGAGTCAAGCATTATTGCATAATGTTGTCCTGAGGGGTGACAGGGAATATTTGCGAGAATTCCAGTGTTACATGGGTCTTGGTACATCTCTCATTACAGACGTTGTGAAGAGGTAAAATTCAATTTGCTTTTCTTTGTTTTTTTGAATTGTGTTTTTATTATAAAACTGTATCGAAATGAAGTTAAAAATGTATAACTTAGTTGCTCTGCAAGTTTTAATTTATCAGAGGCAAATTTCAAGAATTTTTGATCTCAGAAATGTTTTCCTTTTTTTTGTGTGTTCTTTACTTATTATCTAGAAATACTTACAAATTCAAAAGATAAACGAAGAATACAATTATAATAGAATGTTGCAAGTATGAACATGCACAAAGAATTCTTTATTTTTGGCTGGCATATCATTGATAAAAATAGATTTCTAAGGATTTCATGATTCCACACAAAAGCATTGACTGGGTTTTATGAAAATTGTCAGCCAGTAATTTGATTAAATATTTCAAAAACTGGCAATCAAGAGTAATTTGAATTTCTGCCCACGATCATTGGTGAAAGCCATTGCAAGGGAGTAATTTTTTTATAAATATAAAATATTTGTGCAGAGTTTAACATACCCTAGAATGACTCGTATTTTGAAAGAACCATTATTAGATAAGATCAACCATCACAAAGTTTTATTGGGATTACAACGATGTTGTACAAATTTCATTTTCAGATGTAGTTAGTAGCTATCTTAATAATCCATATTATTTCTTGATTTAAAATGCTAATCAAGTTCAATTTTATTTTCTTCACCTTAAGAATAATGAATCGTTACTTCTCATGTTAAAAATGTTATGAAGTCTCCTTTCCATCACTTTACATTCTGAATATTTTTCCAGGTATCAAAAACTGAGCACCAAGACAGAGAATACAGTACGAAATATGAAATTGTTGCTGTCTTTGTGTTCCAATGTGAAAGCTAAGTATACATTAGCTCAAGAGTTAGGATTTTCTGATATGATATCTGAACTGCTGATGGGAGAAGCATCTTCATATCTACAAGACTTGATGGCAAATAATACTCTCAAATAAGCTTCCTGATAAAACTGTGATACTTGTCAAATTTATATAATATGTACAAAATAATTTAAATTGTAAATTATTTCTATAATAAATATTTTTAATAATTTATTTGATTTCATAACAACAAAAGTACAACATATGGGATGTCCACAAATTGATTATACAGAAAGTCTAGATATATAAACAATTGACTTAAGATTCCTAATTGTGCAGCCTATCGTGAATGAATGTTATTTTCCTAACTGTGAGTTATTATGCACTAATAGTGGAGCCAGAGTTTCACCACTTGCTCATTTTTATTTACCAGCCCAAAGAGTTCATTTACTATGTAAAGCAGAAATTCAGGGTGAATAGAAACATTTTTTAAAAATTTAATTATGTAGATCTGCCCTCTTGTAATTAAGTTTTAGGTTGTGGTCAAATATTTTATACATAAAAAAATTAAACGGTTTTTTTTTTTAAAGTCTTTCTGCAAAGTGAGATGAATAGAAACAATAGTGGAAAATCTTACGACTAATTCTTCCATTACTGGTACCATGAAAAATTGAAAAAGCCCTTAGATTTACAGGAATTTTAAAAATATGCTTAAATTAAACAAGTTTTATTCAGTAAAGAAGACAAAAAATATTGTATGAATAAATGTATTTAACTCTTTCAAAAATGTATGTAATATATTATACCATAAACTCCATCTTTTAATCTATATTTAAAAAAAAAAAAACCCAAACTCTAAATCAAACCCAAATAATTGTAAAATCTTTTGAATTAATTCTAGATTGTTGAAAAGTTTTATTCCGAAACTAATTCAGAGTTATCAGTTGATAAATGTTTTGTTGCATCACACCTTATGAATTTCAAGTCGACTGTATTCATAACTGTGTAATCATAAAGTGGTTTACTTACCTTTTTAATCCGACTATCTTGTGGTTTTTCAATACATCTCAATGAAAAAATAGTTTTTATCGTAATTTTTTTTGTTCATTGAAGAAGATGCATTTTTATTCAGTTTAAATGTATTTCTATCATTTTTCGTGGTAAAGGTTGGTTTTCAGGAGGTATGTGGAAATCAAAGAATCCACACTCTTTAGAGCACTTGAAACGAATTCCGTTTTCTTTTCTTTGGTGTATAGTTTCCTTACGAAACAAGAATTTGTGATGAAGGAAAAAATTATGTTTTGAAACAATTTTACTATTTTTTTATGCAAGAAAAACTGATGAAATTGCCATTTTTTTCCCCTTTCTAACCTGAAAGGACATGCGGGGTCATTTTATGATCCCAAGCCCTCGGAAAACTCCGATTCCTAGAAAACTAGCCACCTGTTCATTCCTTTCTTATAAGTAGCTGAGTTAATCACCCCCCTTCTGCCTTTTCCGAGTATTGAAAAAGTATTTTCGGATTTTTTCCGTTCCCTGATACACGTTTGGTCTGTTACTGTGGTTATGGAATGACCCTACACATCTCTCTGTTCCACAGACCAGTTATTTCACATGGCTGCTATGGTCAGTTCATTGCTTTCCTTTTAGTCCAGTATGATTTTTTTGTTTTTCTTCAAACCCTAGTTTCAAGAAAAAGTTCCTTCAAGTTTTGAAAATTGGTACAAATGTTCTCGAAAGTCTCTTGTTGAACATAGTAAAAATCCCTGATCTTGGATCCCCCCCATTTTTAGTTTTTCCCGAATACCTCGAAAAATAGATTTGGAAACTAGAAAGTATGAGCTTTCATATAAGAAAAAAATTGTGAGTTTTGGCCGAAAATTGATTTTTAACTACCTTAATATGTGTTGACACCCCTGGATCTCTCACCCAGGATTCCTTCTCCGAATTCTTCCCTTTCGCCGGTTTTCTTTCTCAATACATCCGGTAAACAAAACTTTAAGACTATGCTTTCGATTTATCGTATTCAACGTCTGGGGAAACTGAAAAAAGAAGAATGTTTTCTTTGCACTTCTTTCTCTTCGAGAAAATTAAGCACTTTTTAAGGACCTTTTCTTTTCAAAATAAGCACTTTTAAGGTGCTTAAAAATGGTTTTCAAACTTAAGCACTTTTCATGACGCTACGCACCCTGTAAAACTACTTGGCATGCATATTTAAATTAGTTTTTTCATACTCCTTTATCAAAACATAATTGCAGAACTTCATAATTAAAATAGTTTTAAATTTATGACCTCAAACTCCTGGTCTGTTCAGAAGAAAATAAAATTGAATGCTTCTCACTGTCTTGTAAAGGAATTTGATCCGAAAATGCAAGCATGTTTGCAAATTCATTATTTCTCTTTGAATGAGAATAAAAGTGGTTTGTGGATTATAGGCTGTTTCCATTTACTCCAAAAATTCGGAAACATTATCTTAAATTTTAAATGGTCTTAGTAGAATTAGCTTAAAAGTACACTTAAGAACTAAACTGCATCTTAATGAAGTGATATCTTGTAGGTTTATTTTACAGGCAGTTACAGAAAAATATTGCACATAAATTTGTATTTGCATGTTCAAAGTAAACAAGAAACGGCTGCCAGTGTTGAGCAAATCTTAATTTTCCTGTTAGATTGGTTTCTAGCCAACCTAGATAAACACAACTTGTGAAAAGTTGCCATTTGTTTTTGATACAAATGAGCAGAACATTGTTCGAGTTTTGTTTCAATTCATTTTATTTCACAGTAATTCTGAAAAAACTTGAATATTAAAAATTCATATTAATTAGATGATTTGCCTCAATTAAAAACATTGAAGGTTTTTCAATTATTAAGAGCCCATACCCTCCATATCCCAGATTAAAAGTGCAAGCAAAATGTGCATCTAATTAAAAGAAAAACTTGCTACTTTTCACACAGATTACCAGTTAAAACATTGGAATTGATATTCATTTGTTTGCCATGCAGATTTATTTTCAGAAATGCTCAGCAGAGAAATACCACTGTTGTCTTTAAAAATTTCAGTATTAAAAACTAATGAGAAAAATTAAGAATTTTCATCTTAATACGAGTATTACTTATATGAATTTCTGTCAAAAATGTTTGGTAAAAATGAAAACACCTATTTATTACACCTACATTCCAATACTTCTAGGAACTTTTACTGCCTTGGGGGCTCCAAATATTTTACTTTAAATATTTCTATCCAACTTTTTTTTTCCTTTTCATTATCTTGGTATTAGTGAAGAAAAAAATTCTGTGAATTATTTACTCTTCTGCTAATATTTACGTACTTGACAAATATTCTTACCATCACCTTGGCTGCAAGTACAATTTTGAAGTCAAAATGTTTTTCTAGTTGATTTACTGAAGCAAGTAGGCTAATGATTTAAAATCCTAATACTACAGTCTAATGAAAGACATTTTATTAAGATCAGATTTTTTTACAAATTTATTGAAAATTTACAAGCACAGTTTTTGAGAGACAGATCAACCCTACTATCAACAGTTAAATAGATAATAGAGAATCAAATGCAGTCTTCAAATTCATCTGCGTAATCTACTATTGTATAGTCATCTCTTCCTATTTTTAGAGATGCCTTTTTAGAAGACTTCTTTTTGCCAGCTTTAGCCTAAAAGGAAAATTAAAATAGGATGTAAAAGAAGTAATTATCTACAAATGCTTGCTGTTAATTGGAAACAAGTAATATCTTTTAGATTAAAATACATTACACAAATTCATTCTAAACCCAAATGTTTTTTGCACTTCTCAAATAAAAACATTAGTTATTTTACAGAAATAAAAAACTTTCAGACAGATTATAAAATATTTTCTAATATCTGACTATAAGCAAAATTGCAGATAATCATTTATCTTAGTATGCAATTAAATGAAAATTTCAGACATTTTACTAAAAGTTTACAAAATTCATTTTAAAAATGATGACAAAATGTTAATGTGTATGGGGGAATTATCATTTTGTATCAGATGCAAATTTTCTTTCAATGGCAGCAAATGCTAATGCAGTCATTCACACTAAATTTGAATTGTAGGAACTATACATGCTTTTTAAAAGTTTCAACTATCTTTTATGGTTTCAAAAATTTTATTTTACTGGATAAATTGTAGAGTCATGCATGAGAAAAGCTAATAGTAAAAGAAAAATACTCTTGTAAAGAACTATTACATTTCTAAAATAATTTCTGAATAAAAGAAATAAAGTTTTTGCATTAAGAAAATTATGTTTACCTTTTGAGCTTTTACTTTTTCATTAGCTAATGCATTAAGAGCGCTTGTTATTTTTTTAATATCATCTGGAGAAACTAGAAAAGAAAAAGAAACATTAGCAAAAAAAATTTAAAATCAATCAGTTGGATTCATCATCATTCAATTCAAAATTCAGTAACAGAAAATCTACGAAAAAATACTACAAAAGTGTTCTTACGATTTATACATAGTTCTCTGCATAGATCTTCCAGGAAAGTAATAAAATGTGGTGAGCTCTGTAGGGAGGGGAAAAAAAAAAATTGTTTACAAATACTATGCAAAAATCTAAAACAGCCAATACAAAGATTAAACTTGAATTAAAAAATAATAACTGATAACACAAAGAAAATATCTAAAATGAATTTAGTAATAATAATTCAATAGCCATTTATGCATTAGATCTGAAAAATTTGAAGCTGAAAAGCATGCTTTACTTCACTCAGTGTAATTTTTTCTACGAGAAGCTTCCTAAAAGTGTCGAAATCATCTTTTGAAGAAGGATTCATTTGGTCTATACTTGTGACTGTCTCTGTGACACCTAGAGCAAAAAAAAAAAATCATCTTATAATAATAAAGCAATATTGATTATAGTAAAAATTGAAAAAGAAAAATTCTGCTCTGGAATAAAAATAGTGATTTAATATTTTTTTTTATAAAAACATGAAAAATTGCAATACTGAAATGTGCTGTATGATAGGGAGAAAAAAAAAATCTAAAACGATACCATTAAATCTTATTACTGCATACTGTAAGCAAACAAAAATTTTACACAGAAAGCTTTGATACATCAGAAGGTAAAATTCATTATCATGTATTTCTCATTATATTTAAATATAACTGACTGAAATATTATCACCAAAGCCTGCCAAATTCTGCATTCTAAAAGAAATCAGAACTATTACAAAACTATACTGACCTATCAAATAAATAATCTTCCCTAGTAACTACTCTTTATATATACACATTTTTCTTCTCTCCCTAGAATCTTCTGGTAAGATATAAAAAAATCTATTCTTACATTTCATTACTCTCATTAAAGCTCTCCTCCAAAATAAAGACTTCTTTGGCAGCAATTTATATTATTTGGTTGTTTCAGTTTGCATATCGTAGGAAAGATCCGACATAATTTTAATTTGAGATCAGCTGATGAAAGTAACATTAGAGGATTGTTACCACAGTGCACAATTAAATTCTAATCCACTTCTAACTGATCCCCATTTAAATTCTACATGAACCAGCCATCACTAGCCCTTGATCAAACCAAATTTTGAATTCAAGGTATGTCAGTCACGAAACTAGGATGCCACCAGTATGATGCAACTCTTAAGAGAAAGTAAATCCAATTTCAAAATGTAAATTTAGGTTTTCCTTTAGAATGACTTCAAGCAGTTCTGGAATAAAAGATTATGTTCAATTCTTTGAATAGAAAAAAAATCTAACTGTAAAAGACAATTTTTAATAATGGGTACTTAAATTTATGTACCAGGCCAGAAAATAAATTATAGCAATTTATATAAATAATTCATTAATATTTGTTAAAGAGCTAATTTATAGATCAAATAAGTTAACATGCTAAACACTGCTCGATTTTTCAGCAAATAGACACTGATTGCATACGGTTAGAAGTTTACTGAAATTTACTAAGAAGGAAATTAAGAAAACTAAGTTGGAGGGAGGAAGAATTCGTAAGATAGAACAATCACACTGTATAAGTGGAGATAAAAAAAGTCTTAAAAGTCTTTTAAAACCAGCGGGAGTGGCCTCCCCTAAACTTTCTCGTATACTCATTTCTCAAAAACTCTCGTATAGAGTGTCAGTTCTCCGCACCACGCTCGGATAAAAATTCCAAAACTGTTCTATTCCCAGAATGCAACAAGTTTCTCCAGGACATGTAAAAACAACAAAACAAACGCAAATAAAATAATCTGAGCAGGATCAGAATTCGCCAAAAGGGAGAAACAAAGCACCAAGGAGTCATTAAGCATTAAACCTTTCATCATGAAGCTGATGAATATCATGCACAGATTGCTTCCAGTACGCATGCGCATGGAGATAACGGATTTGTTTCAAAAGTAAAAAAATTTAACATGCAGTTTGAACATCTCTTTTTTAACTGATTGAAATGAAAATTGGGCACCGACCTATAATTAATGCTAGCATCCATGATACCAAGATTTATTTATCTAAGCGAAAGGGCTTATAAGATATAATTTTTACAAGTATGCGGTATGCAGATTATACAGCAGGTCAACTCATTGACATGTTGCCTAAAATTATACATGGGACCTCCATTCCAATGATAAAACTGTGCACTTAAAATTTGACCTACAGTATTCAAGTATAGAGTTATCCGCGTTCATTAATAAAGGACATACAGACAGACTTCCCATGGATGGATTCTGTCCAAAATTTGAAATAGAAACCTACAAATTATGTAAAATGCGCATACGCAAAGTTTCAATCCCCATAGCTCTATGGTTTCAAGTTATTGTGTGCAACAGACGGAACTTCCAAAATTGTGTTTTCGATCGGGATCTAAAGGTTAGGATTACAAAATCTCGGTTCTAATTTTTATTACAATACTTTCTCTTTCGCTATACAAGAAAGTAAATATATACAGTACAACGTCTCAAATCGGTGGCGTCAAAATCAGAATGATCAAAAGTGAACCTACATTTCAAAACAAAAAAAAAAACCACAATCCTAACTTTTATCTAACAAATCGACCAAGTCAGCAGAAACTGAATACAAGTAGAAAAACCATCTGGGATTTAACCAGCAACACAGCGATGTGCGGCCAGTATTGGGGAGGGCTAATGTAACTCAAATCTGGTGTCTTCCTCCTTCCCCCCTCTCCGCCCATAAATGGACCTTTCCGAATAAGAAATGTCTTAACAAATAAGATGCATAGCAACCCTCTCCTCTTATTTCACAGTTGCCCAAACGAATGGGCCAGCAGTTTTTCTTTAATTTCGAACTAGCCTGTGAATGTTAGACACTTTATATTATCGATGATATATTTGCTTGATGAGCGATTCCAACATTTTATTCAGCTTTTTAATTTTTATGTAAATATCTTCTGGTTTCATCTCTCAATATGCGAGCGTGCTTTAAGTTTCTACTGTAGCCAATCAGAACAAAATGCGGTGACTCTATGATCAGGACAAGATCAGCCAATCAAAGTTGGAAAATTAGCACAACTGCTGCAAGGTGTAAATTTATCGGACTAGGAGAAAGTCAACTATCTGCGATATTAAACAAAAAAAAAGAACTTTTGAGGTTTTGCCGTCGGATACATAATAAGCGGGTAAGAAGATCGTGCCATGCACAGCGATGATCATGATTAAATTGGGTCAGTGGCGAAGAAGTGAAGGAGGTCCCTTTGTCTGGGCCACTTTTTTTTTAATGGAACAGGCATATTTCATAGATCAATAGAACTTAACCACAGACTACAGTTACACGTGGGTTGTCACAATATTCAAAGCGTCATGGAATCGACAGCTGAAGATATGTGAGGGATAAAAGCGTGCGGCGATGCTGGCAGAAAGGTTGGATCGTTTCAGCCTGGTAAGAAACCGAAATTACTCGCCCAAACAAATCAATGCTAGCGAAACTGAACATTTGGCTGATGCGTACCTCGCTCGACATTAAGCTTCTGCAGATGAAAAAAGATGCCACAAAAAGATTCTAAAGAAAAGAATCACAATTCTAGGATGTGAAGCGCCGCGGAAACCACAAAGCGAAACACCGTTATTGGAAAATCGTTAATACCAGAATTTTAAAAATGTACTTTCCGGTCGCCGGATCAAATAAAGCGGGGCATGGATGGCGGCGTAGCATTTGATGAACCAAATTAGTTCCCGAAAATATTTTGTTTCTACAAGCCGATGGAAACATTTGTTGGAAAGCAGCTTTCCAGCTGGCGTAGATACGCTGTATTTTGGATATACACCTTACCTTTCTCCGGAGGTGGTAACGGACCAGCGTGTCGGTGCTATTTTTTCCTCTAATTACCTCGCTAGCTATTAATGGACATGGGCATTTCTGTGGGCATTAAAGTGCCAGCACAAACCGAATTCCTGAAAAATGCTCAGCTTCTTTTCTAAGCGGAGAGAAACACTTAAAACTTTTGAAATCTACAATTTAAGCAGCAGTGTAAATTTAGCTAAAGCGTGGGGCAAGTTATACCTTGATGAAAAAATGCTTGGCACAATTGTGGCGGCAATATATTCTGGGGCGAAAGCGTGGATCTGGTTCAATCTCCAAAGAAAAGCTACATTTTGGAGACTGCACTTAGATGCGTCAAGTCAGAGGACAAAATTGCGGCAGCCTTTGGAGTGCACTGCACTGTGATGTCTGAGCGGTGTGTCAATGCCGATGGCCAATTAATGCAATGTATGGTATTTGATGAACTCCAACACTTAGGTATCCGATGGCGGGGAGGCGGGAAAAGGAAGAAACCTGTGGAAGATAAATGCCAATTGAAGCGAAGCTTAATTGGAAGTCTTTGGTACCCATAATAAAGGCAGGCTCAAAGAGACTTTTATTTGATTCGACAATGGCGTCCCACTCACGATAAAGTTACTGGATCAAAACCAAAATGAAAGCAGAGCAGCTCAACTTCGTAGATGTTTTTGTAAAGATGTTAAAATTAAAGAAATAATATTAATTATGTTTATAAAATCGAAAACAAGTAATAAATAAGTTTTTAAAATTTAGTTGAATGTATGACATTTTTATGATATTTGCAAAATCCACTTCTTAATATGATGATCTAAAGATCCCGAGGAATTATCCCAAATCCGAATGCTGAAATTCCGACGATTCAGTTTGCAACGTTGTACTGTATATATATATAAAATATATATATATATAAAGATGAGATTTTATATATCGATTTAGTTCATTTCCAAAATGAAGCGGAAACGAGAGAGAAACTTGATCATATATTACAACGAAATAATAACATTAAATAAATACATATACAAGACAGCGCCTTAATAGAAGTGCTCATGTAAAAAATGATATATCAGACTCACCAAGATTAGGTACACTGTTTACGACTATTCAGTACTTAGTTATATATAACGAAGAAACACCAAAATTTTGAGCAACTCTCGTTTTTCTCCCTCAACCTTTTGTTTATAACATAGTGACATCTTAAGAGAATTGTGGAACATCAAATACGAAGTTCAAAATTCCAATTCCTTATTCAATTGTACTTTATATATATGATTTGATCAACCCAGATTCCTTGCATACACATGGAGAGAAATAGGTTAACCTATAATGAATTCTTAATGACATGAAATGAATCTTTGAATGATACTGTGTCAAAATACCTAGCTTCAAAAGAAAATTTAGTCAAGGGATAAACTTTCTTCTTTAAGTTAAAAGTATTATTTCACAAGTAATTACTGCAAATGTTAGACCTCAGAAAAGCGTTGATTAAACAATGTTTTAAGTACCAATCTTTAAAAATGAATAATGAAGACTTTCTCAGGATAAGTATGTATCCTAACATTTGCCATTTGATAGCACTCTAAAAGGCACTTAATACTATGTTTTCGGTAACAACTGGTATACCAGATGGCTTTTATCTCTCTTATAGAAAGACTTTAGCTACTGTGTTTCTAAACGGTTGGTTTTCTCTTAAAGGTCGTATGGCATGAGGTATAACGTGGTGTTGACTTTTAAAACTTCAAAAGTTACTAACTATCTAATTCATTACTAACTTATAAATAAATGCCTAGACATCAATCAACGTGATAATACATACTATCAAAATAACTCAATGTAAGATGCAAGCCTGTTCAATCTGCTGACTACGTAATGCAATCTACACAACAAGAAAAGTTTAATCGCTGATTAAACTCTTTGAAATAGGCCTATTGTATTAATTTG